>NKZA01000081.1:0-72606 GCA_002374405.1 Metschnikowia cubensis | reverse complement strand
GCCATGGTTTGAAAGACAGGGGTACGAAGCTTTTTGAATTATTGGTTTGTTTAATTTTTCTGCGTTAGTTTGAATAGTTTTGCTGTGCGGATTTGAATAGTTTTGAAAAACACTGTACTCGCGACGATTTTTGGGCGCGATCTGAAGCCTGAATCTCAAAGTAAAAGAATAACTCTGTTCTAAGAAAACCTCAACTGGCTTAGCTTCTGGATACCAAAAACAAATATACTTATATTACCAAACTCTTCTTGGGGTTACTTTTCAGAGACCGCACAAACTTGTGATAGACTTTAGCACAGAAAATCCATGGTGTATTTGGCTATGTCAATGTAGTAATGGAGTCAAGGAGTTGTTTTCATGACTTCTGATGAGCCTGGGAGATAGACTGTATCATTTGTAGAGATCTATAGGAAGACCCATCACCCATAATCGGCACAATACTAAGGGAATCTGTGACCATGCCCTTATCTGTATATACTCCCTGCAGTCCTATATAAACAGCACCAATAATTCTGCTTTTTGGCCCCAAATCTATTGGCTTTGCTAGCATAATTCTGTGATACTCCATATATAATGCACTATTGACACACAGACTCCGTCAGACTGTACCTGCCAAGTCAAACGGTGCACACCTAGCTGTGTGGCGGATTCTTTGGCATCAATTCGCCATTAACATATACATCACATTTCCCGTTGTAATTTTTCATAAACTGGACACGGAGGTCATGAGAATTGTTCCCATAAAAGTGATAGGCGCAGGAACTTCGAGATCCATTTTTAGGGACTTTGGAAGACTTATGCATAACCNCGCAGGAACTTCGAGATCCATTTTTAGGGACTTTGGAAGACTTATGCATAACCTCCCCATCAACGTACATGTCGCATTTCCCATCATAGCTTTTTATGAATTGAGCATAGGTTTCACGAGCATTTTTTCCATGAAATTTAAAGGTACATGGCTTTTTGGATTGTAACACAGAAATCTTAGGAGGCTTAGGTGTAGTTTCCTCGTTGACGTAAATGTCACACTCCCCGTCATAGGCTTTCACAAACTCGTCAAGCTCCTTAAGAGCATTTTTCCCATAATAGTTAAGCGAACATGGGATCTCCGTCACATGCAATAAATCCTCAATTTCTGCAGGGAAATTTCCTTTCGCATCAGGAAGCACCGGCGAATTGGTTTCTCTGTTGTAAGGCAAAATATAGACATCCACTTGGAAACAATAACTAAGACCCTGGGCAGAAACCCCGTGCAAAGTCCCACGTGTTGAGTCGCCCATCATATTACACAAGTAAAACGGACCCGAATAGCTTCTACCCTGGTCATCTAAATCTAAGGGTTCAGGAGGAACTGTACGACCGAACATTAGATTATCTTGGTAAAACCCCACATACTGCAACTCACCATTTTCTATATTGAACGCATAGTTGTGTTGCAACAGGAACTCGACAGGTTTTGCCAGCGGATCTCCATAAGTGAACATACTTCTGTTTCCAAACCTTTCTCCAAAATTCTTGCCAGAGAGTGGTACATAGGTCTTCTTAATTTTGGCAAAGAAGACCCATGGAAATTTTGGAGTGGCCCACGCAGTGCTTGCAAAAAGGAAGGCGGCAATCAATTGAGTTGATTTCATGATGATTTCTGTTGCCTCTGGGGAGGTATTTGGTTTACTTTATAGAAAGGAAATCGAGTAAAGAAGTTTTGTGTCACGCATGCTTACCGGAACAATAGAACGAAACTCAGACCATCCCCTCATCCATGCACACCTCTTGCGCAAGAGTCACTATCTTTTTCATTTGAGGAAGTTTAGACCAAATCATTTTTAGCCCCTGTTTATAGAACAATGAAACGGCGGTTTAGGAGTGAGTGTCATTTGCATAATCAGAATTGATGAGGACTTTTGCAATGGCAACTTATTTATTAGCAGCCGTGTAGCATTACCCCTTTTTGGGAATACGTCCCTCCATCGATATAAATGTGACCACCTTATCATATTCCCCCACAATTCCGCAAGGTATTTCTGTGGGTAAATGCCATAAAGTAAAGCTCACATGACGCGTTGAGTTTATGCGGAAGCTTATCTCTAAATTCCCCATTAATGTAAATGTCACATTTTTTATCATAGCGTCATTCTGAGAGAGACTAATCAGAGCTGTACCTGGCATGTCAAACATTGAACACACTTAGTTGTGCGGCGCTGGAATAAGTTCGCCATCAACGTATATATGACATTTCCCTTTATAAGTTTTTATAAACTGGTCATGAATGTCACGAGCATGTTTCCCAAGAAAGTGATATGCGCATGAATTCCAGAATCCATATTCAGTGACATCAGAAGATGGATTTTTGGATCTATGTTCAGGGACGTTGGAAGGTTTAGGCATAATTTTCTCATCAACATAGATGTCACATTTCCCATCATAGGTCCTTATAAATTGAGCATGGTTGTCACGAGCATTCTTGCCATCAAAGTGATAGGCACATGAGTAACCGGATCCATACGCAAAACCATTATCAAGCTCAGAGCTAGGTTCCTCTTCGATGCCAATGTCACATTTTCCATCATAATTGTTTATAAATTGGGCATGGTTATCACGGGCATGTTTCCCATAAAATGTAAGGGTGCATGACTTTGTGTGGGCTTTGAAAGGCTTTGGTATAAGTACCTTATTAATATAAATGTCACATTTCCCATCATAGGCTTTTATGAACTGAGCATGGTTCTCGCGAGCATTTGTGCCATTAAATTTAAAGGTGCATGACTCTCTGGGCTGGTACGCAGAAACCTTAGGAGGTTTAGGCGAAGGTTCCTCATGGATGTTAATATCGCACTCCCCGTCATGGGTTTTCACAAACTCATCAAGCTCCTGACGAGCATTTTTCCCAAAATAGTTAAGTGTACATGGCTTCTTCTCCACGTTAGTTTCAGGAAGCACCGGCGAATTGGTTTCTCTGTTGTAAGGCAAAATGTAGATTTCGACCTTGAAACAATAACTAAGACCGTGGGCTGTAATGCCGTGCACGGTCCCACGTATTGGGCCATCCATCATATTACACAAGTAAAACGGACCCGAGCCGCTTCTGCCCTCGTCGTTCAAATACAAGTTCTGAGGAGATACTGTACGACCGAACATTAAATTATCTTCGTAAAACCCAGCATACTTCAACTCACCTCTTTCCATAGTATACGCATAGTTGTGTTGCAACAGGAACTCGACAGGTTTCGCCAGCGGATCTCCATAAGTGAACATACTTTTGTTTCCAAACCTTTCTCCAAAATTCTTGCCCGAGAGCGGTATATAGGAGTTGTTGAATTTGGCAAAGAAGACAAATGAAATTGTTGAAGTTGCACACGCTGTGGCCGCAATGAGGAAGGCGGCCGTCCATTGAGTTGATTTCATGATGATTTGAATTGCCTCTGGAGAGCTATTTAGTTTACTTTATATGATGAAAGCGAATGTGGAATTGTATCATATCATGCATTCTTCGAAAAATAGGATTAGAATAAGATCTCTTGAGAAAAGCGCATTTCTCGCGCGAGAGTCACCACTATTATCTTTTGGGAAATTCTAACCGGAATCATTTTGACCTCCTATTTGCATAACAAAAAACTGCCGTGTCGTGACTTGGTACTAATCGCAAAGGGCGCAATTATAAGGATGGTCATTGGTACCCGAGCTGTTCATCAATAGCCGTTTCGCACCCCTTCTTTTTTACGCATACACCGCTCCATTGATATAAATATGATATTCGTCCTCATATGCTTTTAGAATTTCCGCAAGGTGCTCACATGTATAGTACCCATTGATGTGAATGGTACATGTGTGTTTCCGGACCTTTAAAGGCTTAGGCATAAGTTCCCCATTAATGTAAATGTCACACTTCCCATCAGAGCCTTTCGCATCTCTGGAGAGCTCCTCAAGATCACCTTTCCGTAATAATGAAGGGTACATGGAGGTGCATTCACATGTCGTGGTTCTTGATCTTGGACAGGAAAACTTCCATCAGCTTCAGGAACCACAGCAGATTTGGTTTTCCTATTGTAGGGCAAGATGTAGATATCCACCTTAAAACAATAGCTGATACTTTTAGCAGTAAATCCTATGTCTCCTTCTCCTATGTCTCCTTCTCCTATGTCTCCTTCTCCTATGTCTCCTTCTCCTATGTCTCCTTCTCCTATATCTCCTTCTCCTATATCTCTACTATGAGCACCCCAATAAACACTCTCCAAAATATTTGGAGCCCGGTTAAAACTCGGTTCTGGGGCCTGCTCCACGTTGTAATTAACGGGGCTTAATGGGAACATGAACTTTAAAGTCTCATACTAACTCCAGATTCCAGCAGCTCCAGAAGCTTGGGAGGGCACGTATGATAGTCTCTAAAAGGCAGAAACCGTGGTACTTTTAGTTTGTTGAGAGAAATCTCCAGAAAGAGCTGCACCACCAGAATATTGTCACTTTTTTCCACGTCTTTCACACTGAGAATAAGTTGACATTGGTGTTTGAGTTTACGGACAAGGACCTGAAAAAACACATGGAGATCCATGGCAAAAACGGTGCTCTTGATTTGGTCGTGGTCAAGCAGCTCTTGCTCCAGCTTTTGAAAGGAATTCTGTTCTACCACAATAACTACGTTCTTCACAACAATTACTGGGAAAAAAAAGTAGGTTTTGAATGAGCTGTGGGTACAAGAAAAGTGTTTTATCACGTGCTATTACTGGATTCTGTTACTTCGAACACTCAGCTTAGTATGATTTGTTGACGGTTTCTCCACAGGGAAGATCAGGCAGCTCAAGTACTTGGCGGGGAAAATCGTGAGTGCTGTGGTTATTGGTATCTGCCTTTCCAAATCGCCATGGAGCAGAATTGGACAGAATCCATACCGTTTAGTTCTGTTGGCTAACATGGTGTGTGATTATGAGCACTGATGGCGGCATGGTGCGACAGCTTGGCCGGAATTGGGGGGCCCGGCCGGAATTGCCCAGCTTCAGCACCCCCAGGAGCCCACCACGCTAGCCTTTTCGTCTGCAAAATAAGCATGGTAGCGTCCGGAATTCCAGCATTCCAATACACCCATTTTCACAAGACAAAAGCGAAAAAAGAGGTGTTTGCGTTGGGCCTTTTTCTGCTGAGGTAGCCAGGTGCACGGGTGTTTTTTTGCACCCATTCGGTCCGAATTCCGAGGGCGAGGTCCCCACACTCCATGAAACATCCCAGTCACAGTGTATTCTGGTGTGTAGGCTCGCTTACAGACGGCTCGTGTGTGACTTGTGTTGTTAAATTGTTATGTCTGGCACTCTGCTTATCGTGCATTCCGATGGTGCCTCAGAGCAGATTCAGGCTACTTATAGAGCTGTAGGCAGAGGAAGCAGTGTCACAAGCAGCAGCAGGAAATCGTGCACATCAAAAAGAGCATTGCTTCTGCAAGGACCTGTGCCAAATTGATCAGACCGGCCATGTCTAGAAAACATCTTGGGTAAGACCAAAGATCCAACCGGTTCCCGGCAAGGTGTTCTCGTTCCGTTTTCTGAGGTGGAGAAGTTCCAATGTTGGCTTTCCACGACATGTCGTTTTGCTACTCGGGAAAGGAGGGACAATTTTTATATTTGGACATTGGTATCGATATGGACTCTATGGGCCCAACGGTTCCACAAAAGGGCAGAGTGTTTTAGCACACACATCAGTCAACTCGCAGGACCAATTGGACCGACCAAAATGCTCTTGGACTGACCAAAATGCCCTTGGACTTTGTCAGAGACAAGCTCTCCATCTCGCAAAACTACCAATACTGAAGACAGCGGATCCTGTCTTTTAAAGGTAGGTGCAGGGATGACTCTTTACATTTGCCTGGTACTTTTAGTATTCACCCAGGAACTCTAATGATGGCAGAGGTGTGGCATAGGTGATGGTTGGATTAGGTAGAGCATACCTATGGTGGATCCAACACTCTGCTACTGATACTTTACTGGTAGTATTCTAGAGATATACAGACTACTACCATTTTCCTGTTTAACACTTGCTCATGCTACGACTAGTTGGGCTTGATGACAACCTATCACCAAGTCCACACCCAAAGCAAGGAGTCCAATGTGGAAGGTATGGAGGAGTCCGCTCTAGGCTGAATCCCCAACACCAAAAACTCAATCTCTCTAGTACAACCCAGTAACACTTCTAACAGCAATGTCTACCTCCAAAGGTCTTGGGGTTATTGAAATAACCATTCCTAGGTACTCACTCAACAGAACAGGACGCTTTGAAGCTTCCTTGGATCTGCATGAAACAAGCCTAGCCGAATTCATCTACCCAATTTCAAAGTGAGGACATCATATAGTACTTTCCAATTTACCAGAGGGTTCCATAATACAGCGGAAGAGTAGACTTCATACCCACTTTGACTTTGTAATCAGTACAAAATACATACCGCTACACATGCTTTAGCCAGTTCTATAAAGCATTTGGCATCACATTTATCACAGGCTTTGCTTTCCATACTTTATCTAACAGACCATGTTCATGTATACAAGTACACATAATTTTGTGCCCAATGTAAAGGTCTAAGAATGTCAGCGTAGTAGTAGTAGTAGTAGTAGTAGTAGTAGTAGTAGTAGTAGTAGTAGTAGTAGTAGTAGTAGTAGTAGTAGTAGTAGTTGTTGTTGTTGTAGTAGTAGTTGTTGTAGTAGTAGTAGTAGTAGTAGTAGTAGTAGTAGTAGTATTCAAAGAAGGCACAGCTAAAGACACCGCTGAAGGTCCAAAAGGTGACAATGGATCAAGCGACATTCATTGTCCTTGTTGCACAGATCGATGGTTTCTTCCACACTCGAACAATATTGAACCGTGTAGCCTGGAAATTTGTGTTCACGTATTCAGACTTGGAAAACGTCTATGTTGAGTGCAACCAACATAACAGCTTTGCTGCAGCAAGACACGACCTGACTCCTGGTGGACTCTTGGTGGACTCTTGGTTGACTCCTGGTTGACTCCTGGTTGACTCTTGGTTGGCTGCGGCCCTGATTCTTAATCCCTAGGGAAAGGTACTCAATTACCCATTCTGGTCGTATAGGTACCTGGCTGCTTTTGGTATTTTCAACAGAAGGGTAACTGGTAGACGGCAGCATCGAAGGCCTTATATAATGAACATTTTTATCGAGTAGGCTTCAGAATATCTCCTTGGCTAGGCCTTTAGTGGATCTAACAAATACCCTTAGAAGGCCAATAATGTCTAGACGACTTAGATGAATAAAGAGGTGTGCCATAATCATTGCAATAGTACAGGTATTGGCACGTCTCATAATGAATAGTAAGGCAATAAGACAGTATCGCTGACAGTATGGATGGACAGTCTGGACGGTATGGATGGACAGTCTGGACAGTATGGATGGACAGTATGAACAGTATGGATGGACAGTCTGGACAGTATGACAATGACTAGACAATGACTGGCTAACTAGGAGTAGCAATTTTATAACATAATCATTGACTTGAATGATTCTTGTATGAACCGCAGCATGCGGTATAATGGAGGTACAAAACGAAAATTGAGGGATGGACATTCAAATTTAGATCCAGTCTAGTTAAACTTTCCGTAGTTGCATTGTTGTGGGAGACGCACTCTCCATTGGAAAAAGGGAGTGTGATGGTCTTCAATGGCTGTTGTTCGGACCGGCAAAATAGGCTCAAAGTCCCTCCATAGATATGACACTGACTGTGGTGGATCCAACACGTTCGCTGCCTCGAGTCCAATACACTAAATGCTGTTAGCAGAAATCCACCAAGTGCCATGTAAAAAGACAGAAAAAAAATAACTTCATGAGATTCACCTATTATTGTCTCAATCTCTCATTTGCCAAATTCGGTTTTCTCAATCTCTCTAGTGTCTCCATCTCTCAGTCTCTAAATTTGGTTGTCTCAATCCTTCTAGTTTCTTCTGTCTGTCTCATGAATTGCTGAAGGAACTGCGGGGAGTATATGATCTGGCCCTATTAAGGGTGTTCAAAGAATGGAGCGAGGAGACGGAGTCACGCTTAGTCAATTTGGGAAACTCGGGGATCTCCTCGAATCCGGTGGGGGTGGAGACGGCACTGGATGCACTGGACCGACTTCCTAATCTGAACTTCCGAGCAATCGAAGATGTGATATCGTTTACTGAGCCTGGGGAGCCCACACTGCTGGGCCAAAGTCCAAAGACCCTCTTGTCCTGCACCTTGGCCTGGAAGAGCCGGATATTGCTTGCTGCCCAGAGATTGCTAGTGAAAGCTATGGTGTCTTCCTGCACACTGGCCGCTTCAGTTGCCCCACTACCAGAAGAATTGCTGGTGCTCACGCCAAAACTCGACCATCCGGATGCAAATTTGGTGAACATCGCAAGAGACGATGATATGTTGCCCATGATCGTCTTGTCTCCAGAAACGTAGCTCCGAATGGTATCTGCACCTGCATAGACGTCCCATCCTACCACACCTGCCAACCACCCCAACGACTCGCTATTCCACGAAAGTGAAAGCGTGTGTACGGGTGTTTCAGGCCACAGATCGTAGTGGAGAAACCTCTTATCCTTTGCAACTTTGCTTTGAAGATCACACCGCCCTATAGCTTGCGCCACTGCATACAACTCCTCCGCTGTCTTCTCTCCACGTTTACACCAGAGATCGCTAAGCAGCTGCTTCAAAAAAGGAATGAAAATGACCACAATGATATGGAGCAGGCCCGTGCCTCCCCAGGTTTCGCTAATCGGAGTTTCCTGTGGCCACTTCTGCTTCCTTTGCTCAGACATCCCGGCGGGAGGCACGGGTGTCAAGGCCCCATCCTCTGCATCCTCTCCATCCTCTTCACTCTCTTCCTGTATACTCTCCATGGAATCGAAAGAATTCAAAGAATTTAAGGAATTTTGTAAACTGTCCTTGAACGGGGTCTCGATTTTTTCTTCTTCTCCCTCCAAATTCTCCTCCTCTATTTCTTTAGGTTCTCCCTCTATGGTCTCCACTTCACATAAAGTCGATTGTGAAAAGTAGCACTGGGAGAGGTCCTGCACAGTGGTCCAGATCTGATCGTACATGGCTTCATTCTCCAAGAAGGTCACTAGCAACATTCGTGCCAGACTGGGGTGTTTGGATACGGTACTGCATAGAGCACGGAGGAGGAGCGCCAAGAGTTGTGGATGGCGTGGGTTGGCCACGAGAAATGGTTTGGTGGAAAAGGCTGATACCACTGAATTGACTAGTGTGCAGGCCCGGTACGAGATTCCTGCGCCCGGATTAACGTTGGCTAGCTTGTGTCCTGCATGGTCTGTGCCGGGGATCTGGGTGGAGGTGCATGGAATGATGTTGTATAAGAATTCGGTGAGCCGGGGGAGAAGGAATTGTCTGATTGGGAGTGCTGTGTACTTAGACACAGTTTGCGGCGGTGGGGCCAATGTCAAGAGAATCCTGCATACATGTATCACAGCAAAGTCTCGAGTGGACACAGGGCCCCCCACCCGAAATTCGGGGGGAAACTGCTCCGTAAACTGCTCCTGCATAGGGAAGAGAAATTGCCTGTTTAGCGATTCTTTTCCAGAAAGATCCACTAAGAAACAGCTCGCTAGCTTGACCGAATGCGCATACTCGGGCCGGTCATAGTATGCATAGATGTGGTATAATACACACGGAACCAACTTCACAGCTAGTCGTGCCGCCACCAGTTCCTGGAAGGCTCTATTGTTTTCGTAGAGTTCCCGGAGAATAAGCATGGCTGAAAGGGTTAGAGGGCCCGGGTTATGATGCACTTCGGAAGAATCCGGGCTGGAATTACCATTTTCGGCCATGAACGGACTGCGTAGAATCGCCAAAAGATGACTGGCAATAAATGAAAGGTCATGCGCCGTGCTGAGCCTGCTAAAGTAATCGCTGACCATGTTGGTGCTGCTTTGCTGGGATACAAGCAGCAGGTGATGATGTGGGACTGTATATAACACGCAGCTGACCAAAAGCTGTCCACACATTAACACGTACGAGTGGCGTAACACTAAAGTCGAGCCCAGTAAATTTTCTAGCCCGGAATCTCCTCGTGATACACGGCCCGCCCTGCACACAATGTTGGTGAGACTGCAAACAAGCAGATTCGTCTTGGCCGTTCCCAAAGTGGTGACCAAAAGAGACAAGAAAATATTTCCAGTCCGTTTAACCTGGCCGGGGGTTTCGTAAAACTGCCTCGATGTAAGCACAAGAAGAAGCCGGACGGTGTCAGCACGGGAAATGTCGCTTTGGATATGAGGACCTGCATACAGGCCGGGGTTCCCTAGGCCAACCTCCCATATTTCGTCTTCACCACTACCGAGCAAGTTATCCACCAAAGCCCGGACAAGTGCAGGAGCTAGAGTATCGGGAGAAGATGGCCCCGGCTTGAAGCGGGAGTCGGGATGATTTCGGGTGTACTGGTTTTTGTTTGCGAACAGCATAGGGTCGAAATTATGGACCAAAAATACCCTTCTCTCAATGCGTTCATAATCCGGCATTTCAAACAAAAACGGCAAGATTTTGGAGAGCATCCGGGCGCAGTTCAGGAAAATCGAGCCTTTCTTGCCATGCACTAGAGCATTTCCAAGCACGTGCACCAAAGTCAAGAAGTTCGGGAGGTTGTGGTCTCTCACGGTTTGAATGTCGTAAGGCGTTAGTAGGTCGAACACGTGCAGGGCCGCCGTGGGCCACAGCCAGAACATGTGCCAGTAGTCAACATCGTCTTTAAGTATTAGTCTGCCCTGACCAAGCTTGAAAAAGTGGTTTTTGAAGCGGATTTTTTCGTCGGGCGTCTTCATGGCGCCACGCAGAACTTGAGTGGGTGATGCACTGGGGTATCCGGGGGTGGGAAGGGGTCCGGGGATGTGGTGTAAGAGCTGGAATAGATGAACCCATATGGGTGCGAGTGGAGGTGAACGCGATATGGGCGCACGTGACCGGAACTGGTCATACCATGTGTGCACACAAACCACAGAATATAGTGTATGTAGTGGGGTTATGAGCGTTTTTGGACAGTGTGGAGGGTTCGGGGCCTGTATATAGCCACGGGTTCTGTAGCTGGTAATAATCCAAGGTTTTGTGGTGAGATGGTGTAGTGTTTGTTTGGTGTGCTGTGGTGGTTATGTTCTGCCCCGGGCGCACGCCTATAATACCTATAAACCAGTCAAAAAAGGGACCAGAAAAAATTACTACCAATATTTTATCTCATAGGAATTTGTCGCTCTGTTATTTTGCTACTTGTATTCTGTATTTTTTGGAAGGATGAGTGTCTGTTGCACCCTGCCACCAGAAGCGCACCCCAAATAGAGGATACAATATTATCGAAATTTTAGAATGTGTACAAGATCACCAAGGGGATGGCAGAGTAGTGGAATAATAGTGGAATAAAAGTGGAATAATAGTGGAATAATAGTGGAATAAAAGTGGAGTAAAAGTGGAATAAAAGTGGAATAAAAGTGGAATAATAGAGGAATAAAAGTGGAAGAAAAGTGGAATAAAATAGTGCAAGTGTTGGTTCTTGTAAGTCTAGTACTAAGTTATCTGTATTCGTTGATTCCACGTAAGAATCTGAGCTGCTCATAGAACTATTCAAAGAAAGGCAGAGTACAAGGGGGTAACAATGGTCCTTGTATCAGGTAGAGAGGTTTCATATTATCTCCATAGCTAGATCTCTACCTATGGTGGGTCTGACAAGTGAATGATACAGTGTTTTTGAAAAGTATTCAAACCAGCGCAACAAAATGTTTCGCAATCCTCCGCAGTCTTTCAAACCGAATGGTGATGTTCCATACCAACTTTAATTAATGTGATGAAATGTTACATCTGGGTGATTTATTATATGTAATGAAATTTCGAGTCTTGCAAAATAGTCAAGGCTCAAACCGAAAGGAACTGAACTGGAATACTTTTTGAATAATAAAGTAGGGGAATAAAGGAGGAATAAAGGGGGAATAAAGGGGGAATAAAAGAGGAATAAAGTAGGGGGATAAAGGATGAATAAAGTAGGGGAATAAAGGAGGAATAAGGGAGGAATAAAATAGGGGAGTATACTATTTGAGTATTTCGAATATTATGGTGTATAGGTATTATTTGAGGCATGAAAACTATAGAGTATACTACTTCAGTATTTCGAATATTATGGTATATAGGTATTATTTAAGACATGGAAAACTATAGAGTATACTAAAATAGGGGAATAAAATACTGGAAATACTGGAATAAAATACTGGGTGAATACAGTGTTTTCAAAACTATTCAAATGAGCACGGCAAAATGTTCAAACCACACTAGCAAATTAAACAAACCAATAATTCAACAACCTTCGTACCCCTTTCACTCCAGTTCCGTCCATTTTGCCCATCACTGGTACTGCAAGACTCATAAATATTCTTCTATGAGGCAATGCTCAAGATTTACATTTCAGAATAATCATTCTAATGAAGGATGGTGTGAAACTATTATGCCATGGTTTGAAAGACTGCGAAGGAATACGAAGCTTTTTGGATCATTGGTTTGTTTATTTGATAGTGTGGTTTGATAGTTTTCAAAAACACTGTAAAATAGTGGGTGAATAAAATAGTGGGTGAATAAAATAGTGGGTGGTATTGAGCATTCATGAAGCCGACCCTGTTCCGTCGTACAGTGTTCTTCAAAACTATTCAAACCCGCGCAAAACAATTCAAACGACACTAGCATATTAAACAAACCAATAATTCAAAAGTATCGTACCCCTTCCAGTTCCGTCCATTTAGACCCTTGGTTGATATTGCGAGACTCCTAAATTTATTACATATAAGCAATCCTCCAGATTCAACATTTCAGAATATGAATTCTGGAAGTTGGTGTGAACATTTGGTTTGAAAGACTTTGTAAGGAGTACGAAACATTCTGTTGCGCTGGTTTGAATAGTTTTCAAAAACACTGTAACAATGGCCATTCCAAATGCCGCATCCAATCACTGCACAAAGTGCTACGATGGATCTCTTTCGAATATTCTAGAACAAGTCTCTCTTTGTTCTAAAGGAGAGTTTTCCAGTAACACGTTTCTCTCAAAGTTATATAAGCCACTTCGGTTCCTCTCTCGAGGAGCCATCAAAGTATTAGATAGGCTTAAATGTATTAGAGAACATAACAGGTGGATAATAAAATAGTGGAATGAATAGTGGAATGAATAGTGGAATGAATAGTGGAATGAATAGTGGAATGAATAGTGAATAAAATAGTGGAATGAATAGTGAATAAAATAGTAAATAAATAGTGAATAAATAGTGAATAAATAGTGAATAAAATATAGTGAGTGGTGTGATAAAAAAGGACATCAATGATACAGTGTTTTCGAAACTATTCAAACCAACCAGACAAAATGTTTCGTACTCCTTAGCACAGTAAATGGCGTAATGTTACACCAACTTCATTAGAATTCATAAAGTGTTTTTCATAACTATTCAAATGAGCGCAGCAAAATGTTCAAACCACACTAGCAAAATTAAACAAACTGATAAGTCAAAAAGTTTTGTACTTATTACTGAAAAAATGCTAAGGATCAAGGACTTGAAATAAGCGGTTTATGTGAAGTCTTAATTTAATATTCAAAACAGTAACTTTTTGAATTATTGGTTTCTTTAATACAGTGTTTTTGAAAACTATTCAAACCAACACAGCAAAAAGTTTCGTACTCTTTCGGCCAATCTTTCAAACCAAATGGCGTAATGATTCACACCAGCTTTAATAAAATTCAATGTGATGAAATTGATCTGATGATTGTCTTATATAAATTCAGGAGTTTTGCAATATTACTCAGGGCTCAAAACCGGCTTAAAACCAAAAGGATCCGAACTGAGGGGTACGATACTTTTTGAATTATTGCTTGGTTAAATTTCTAGTATTGTTTGAATTGTTTTATCGTGGGTTTGAATCTTTTTATCGTGGGTTTGAATCGTTTTATCGTGGGTTTGAATCGTTTTATCGTGGGTTTGAATCGTTTTGAAAAACACTGTATTCTAGTATTAATCTGGACTGTTGATATACAGTCTTTGGGTCTGAGTTTTGGGCCATTGGTCAGTTGGAGTCTTGAAAAAGGACCAAACAGAACATTGACTGGGTGCAACCCCCGGAATTGGCTGCCAAAACACCCGTGCACCAGGCTACCTCAGCAGAAAAAGGCCCAACGCAAACACCTCTTTTTTCGCTTTTATCTTGTGAAAATGGGTGTGTTGGAATGCTGGAATTCCGGACTCTACAATGCATATTTTTGTAGCGGAAAAGGTCGGTGGTGGCCTTGTAAAAGTGCCCTGATTTTTCTGGTCACGTGACCTCCGTTGAGTTCCGGTCTGCTTCTTCCACTAATGCCAAAATCATAAATTGCCAAATAACGAGTATCTAACTGATAAACCCGGACATCTCTAGCAGAATACGTGAAATGTACACTACTACGACGGAGTGTACAGTGACGTTTGTTGGTGATTCGAAGCATTTACATGCAGTTTTTCAAAGCTAATCAAACCCTGCAACAAAATATTTTGTGCTATTTTCTATACAATGTTTTTGAAAACTATTCAAAGCACCGTGGCACAATTAAACAAACTAATGATTCAAAAATGTTCGTGTCTTCGCAGTCTTTCAAAGCAAATGGTAATGTTTCACACCAACTTCATTAGAATTCAATATCCTGAAATGTGAAACTTGAGAATTGCCTCATATGCAATAAATTTAGGATTCTTGCAATTAGTCAAGGGTCAAAACCGAAAGGAAATGAACTGGAAGGGGTACGATACTTTTGAATTATTGGTTTGTTTAATACAGTGTTTTTGAAAACTATTCAAACCAGCGCTATAAAACAATTCAAACCACACTAGAAAATTATACAACCAATCATTCAAAAGTATCGTACCCCTTCCAATTCAGTTCCTTTCATTTTTGAGCCTTGACCA
Source organism: Metschnikowia cubensis (assembly GCA_002374405.1). Lineage (NCBI taxonomy): Eukaryota > Fungi > Ascomycota > Pichiomycetes > Serinales > Metschnikowiaceae > Metschnikowia > Metschnikowia cubensis. The sequence goes on along the minus strand of NKZA01000081.1, from coordinate 57,686 downwards.
ATTTTTCAAGACTCCTAGATTTATTACCTATTAGACAATCATCCAGATTTAACATTTCATCACATTGAATTCTGATTAAAGTTGGTGTGAACATTTGGTTTGAAAGACTGTGCGAAGGATTGCGAAACATTTTGTTCGCTTGTTTGAATAGTTTTCAAAAACACTGTATGCTAGTGTCGTTTGAATTGTTTTATCGCGCTTGTTTTAATGCTTTTAAAAATACTGTATTGTTGAGTCCGGTCTAGTTTATGTGGTCCGGTTTCGTTCCGGTTTCATTCTGGTGTCACTCTGTCTAGTTCCCATTCTGTCTAGTTCCTATTCTGTCTAGTTCCCATTCTGTCTACTCCGGTCTTGGCATGGTCAAAGTCTCAGGTCAGTCTGATCGCCCTCAATTCTCGTCAGTCTTTCTAGACAATGGAACCCTCGAGCAGGACAGAAATGTCACAGTCAAAGTGAAAATACAGTGTTTTCGAAACTCAAACCAGCGAGACAAAATGTTTCGTACTCCTCGCAGTCTTTCAAACCAAATGTTCACACCAACTTCATTAGAATTCAATATTCTGAAATATTGAATCTGGAAAATTGTCTTGTATGTAGTCCTTATGGGGTCAATTGGGAGTTTTCAATCAAGGGTCAAAACCGACGGAAGGGAGTGAAAAGGGGACGATACTTTTGGTTTTTTTTAATTTGTTAGTGTCGTTTGAATCGTTTTATGGCGCTGGTTTGAATATTTTAAAAAATACTGCACTAATGTGTGCTACAAATATAAAAAGATTAACATAACTAATATAAATATCTAAAGATTCATAATAATAAATTGTATAGCATGTATCTCGAAAGATTAAGAGAATCTTTAGGCCCACCAAATGCTCACTGAGAGCGATTTTAAAAGATACCATTGGTCTATTGAAGACTCTCGGATCTCTACAGTCTGAGGCTTTTGAACCAGTGGATATTTAAGGGAGGGGGGGAGGGAAAGACGGCTTTGGGTTTAGGGGGTTTGTATGCAGTCCCTTGGATCCTTAATTATCAGCATTCCATATTACATAAAACTCCATGATTTTTTGGAAAAAAAATCACTACCCTACTAAACAAAACTCTGCCATTCATCCTGACCAAGAAAATCTGATATAGAACCAAAAGTGTAGGAGTTGTGCTTGAATGGTAGTAAAAGAGCCAAGATACCGTAGTTATTGTCCAATTTCATATATGTGAAGTAAAAAAAGAGGAAGTTGGAGATTGGAAGTTGTAGGTACTGAATGGTTTTGAATGTGTTTTTTTTTTAGAATTTGGTTTGCATCTGGGAAAATAATTTGCTTACGAATGACAAAATGAGCCAGTCGCAGAGAGTGAGAAACATACAAATTAGCCTTAAAAATCAGGTTTTCGAGATTTAGATTCCTTATCAAAGGAAATAAAAGAACAAAAGATTCTCTATTCAGAGTAGGTTTAAAAATTGAATTCTGGGAAATGGGGGAGAAGTTGAGTCTGGCACGACCAGTGATACTCTATTGAAGTTTACCGTTCTTGAGTTCATGATCCGGAACGGTCATGTCTGTCTATCCTAGTTGTGCTACTAATGTGCACCGGGAGATGCGTGATACTATGGGAACTTGTGATATCGCTCTGCCTAGAGCAGAATCCCCTCTATTTACTTGGGATCCCTGGACTCCTTCCTCCTGCATAGGGCTTGGTAATACCTCGCCTCAGGTCAAATTTAATGATTCATGTTTGGAAAAGCTGGAGTTTGATTTGGTTCAGGATTGTTCGATTGTGAAACGCATGCGTATTGCAATAAGTTGACCACTTCCAAGAACTCAACAGTCAATCCCTTGGGACCTCTAATCTCCTCAACTTTTCAACCGTTGGCATTAAAGATAGTTGGAGAGTATCTCCAGACATTTGGACATTGGAATTGGCATTGACTTTAGGGCTTCAACCAATCAATTATAGACCACACAGAATCATGAAACTTCCTGGAATTGAGAACTTAAATTGGGGGTCGAAGAGACCTTTAATGAATGAGGACTATTCCAAACTCCCCAAAATTGGAACTTAAATTTGGAAATCTTCGATTCCATGTTCACAGCTCCACCAGAAATGACTCCTCTGGTTGGTTCCTCCAATGGTGATTGATTTCCACTGAGTATTAATTCTTTTTGACTATCTTGGTTAAGTCCTCTGTAAACTGAGAGGATGCTCACCAAGTATAAGCCACTAGTAAACCAGTAGTAAACCAGTAGTAAACCAGTAGTAAACCAGTAGTAAACCAGTAGTAAACCAGTAGTAAACCAGTAGTAAACCACTAGTAAACCACTAGTAAACCACTAGTAATACTCCAATGATGGGTATAAAGTATTGAGCTTCTTCAACCTTAGTCAGGTATTCTCACTAAGCATATGGGCACTATGGCAGTATGGAAAGTATGCTAGCACTTATCATTCAATAATCCAGCGGCCTTTAATGACTTGAAGATCGAAAATTTTCAATTCCCCCCATTTCCAGAATGAGTACTTAAATTCAGCACTCAAGGGTTCTTTATTGGAATTGGAATGCTCGATCCCAGATTCCCCAAAATTTATCCAAATCGGGTCCTGGAATTCGCCAGAATGAGTACTGAAATTGTCAGAATGGGTACTGAAATTGTCAGAATGGTTACTGGAATTGTCAGAATGGGTACTGAAATTGTCAGAATAAGTACTTCAATAATCCAGAATGAGTACTTCAATAATCCAGAATGAGTACTTCAATAATCCAGGACCCAATGAGTTTAAGATCCCCCAATGGAGAACACACTTCAGTATTCAAGAGATTTTTGATGATCTCCACAAATGAGTATTGCCCAAATTTCCCATTCCAAAGTAATAATCTGAAATCTGCAATCTCAAATCTCCCAAACTTCCCATACCCAAAAGAACCTCAGTTCAATAATCCTGAGATCTTCAAGAATGAAGGGATAATCAAGGTCTTCCATTATCAAGGAAACCCCCAAATAAGCACGTAATTGGGACCCCCAATGCGCCAAGTTCCCCCTCAAATGAGAACTCAATGTCAATACTTCATAAACTGCAATAATCAAGGAAACTCCCTAAAATTCATTCCATGATCCCGGAAACTCAAATGTACTGGGATTGAACCCAAATTTCCCCAAGGAAGAACGTAACTTCAAAATCAAGCGAGCCCCAGCAAAGCATGATTCAATAAGCGTCTTCGATGAAGGATCATTCAAAAGGGACTCTTCTTCAATGGCAATCTTATTAGTCCAGGGATCTTCAATGCTCTCGACTTCTCCAAAACCAGTAGTGAAGTTTGGAAATGTTCGAATTTCCATACCATGATGGAACTTAAATTCAATAATCCAGGACCTAATGAGTTTGAAATCCCCCAATGGAGAACACACTTCAATGATCAAGGGATGTTCGATCAACTCCACAAATGAGAAGTTGAATCGGGATCTTTCCCAAATCCCCAAATCCCGATATCACTCAATACCCAGACACCTTTTTGAATTTGCAATCTTCCACCCCAAAGTCACTCACTCAATCCTCCTCTTCTTATCCCCCTCCTCCAACACCCCCCTCTTCCGACTGACCCCAGCAACCGGCTGGTGACTCAAGGCAATGTTCATTCCAGCCTCTTCCTGCAGATCCGCGTCGTCGTGCATGTCCATGCCAAGATCGTCCGCGGTGCCGCAGTTGAGCCAGTTTTCCGGCACCGCGATTGGCTCGGAGGGTAGGGTTTCCGCGGTGAACCACTGCGACTGGAGCTGCGAGTTTTGGTGATGGTGGAGTTGGGCTGATGCTGGATTTGACGCCATATTTGCTGCCACATTGTGCGCGCAGCCGTCTGACGCTTCTGAGTCCGAGTCATAGTGAAAGGCCAGACACGTGGATAATGCTTCGTAGAGCTCACTCACACTTGCTGATTTGAATACAAGTGCTGGAATCTCACCTCTTTTTTCTGATTTCCTGGTTGCCTCTGAATTTCCATTTTCCATGTCTTCTGTCCCATTCATTCCTTCTGCTGTCCCATTCATTCCTTCTACTGTACCACTTTCTATTCCATTCATTCCTTCTTCTGTCCCACTCTCTGTCCCATTGATTCCTTCTGTCGTCCCACTCTCTGTCCCATTCATTCCATCTGCATCCCCACTCGCTGTCCCGATTTCTAGCTCGATGGGCTGCAACGCTTGGCCATTCCCCATGACCTGCAAATACAAGACCTCCTGCCCATTGCTTTCCTTCACGGCATGGAGAACAACCTGGGTATAGGGAATGTCCACACCTGCATGGAGCACAGGCACGTAGAGCACCAAACTGGTGTTGAGGACGTAGATGGCCACGGGATGCTGCGAGAGAATGCTGAAGAGTTGGTGCTGGTGTCCAGTCACTTGGACCTTGGTATGGACTGCACCGGCATATAACACCGCCTTGTCGCCGTCCATGTGCAGGTACCGAGCTGGCGTTTGCGCCCTAAACACCTGGAGAGGTACCGTGTTTTCCACGTTGGGAGGCTCGCCTATTGCCCGAGACATCGCTGTGTGGTGGTGAAACCCTTGGGCGAGCTGATGCTGGGGAAGTGCACTTTTCGCCTGAATGCGCGTGGTGTACAGGTGTGCGCGCTATACAAATCGTCTAATTAATACCATACAGACTCCACAACGTGGACTCTGGCTCATATACTTGTTGCTTCGAGAATCCCTCGGATCTCTGCATCTTTGTTCCTTCAAATCCTCGGATCTTTGGGCTTTGCTTCTTAAATCCTCGGACCCCTGCATCTTGGGACCTTCTTTGAATCCGATCTTTGCATCCCTGGACTTGTTTCCTCGGATGCGGACCCGGATCCTCGCATGTAGAGTCTCGAGGTAAGCCAGTTGCTCGAGCCCTCGGTGGTCGGCCTCGGTCGGTCTCGCTTTGAATCACCAGCTTTGATAATACGGGATCATCCCGAGAGCTTTCGGATCAAGCGCAGAAACACGGGACTATGCGAAGAGCTCTCCAAGTCCTTCTTGATCTTCTTCCGCCGTTCCACCTCGTGCCTCTTCCTCTCATCCTCCGATGGAGGTAGGGCCTCGTTGACCAAGTCCGCACGGCGGGCTTCTTCAAACGTGGTGATGGCACTCTTGAGGCCCTCGCGTCCATGCGATAACGAGCCCTTGGGTAGGATACCTTCGTTCATACTCTTGAGCTTCTCCACCTGCTCCGACTCCTCTCGCAACACCTGGTACATTCTGGACACACGGCCAATGGCCAAAATCTTTTTGCGGAGTGCCAAGCGCTTTTCCTCGAGCGAAGCAGCCGCTTGTTCGGGGGTTTCCCCTGCAATTGAGCTGGGGTACGCATCTTCCATCGAGACTGGCGCCTGGGCTGATATTGGAGACGGCTGGGGGGTTTCGCCCGCAGCAAAGTCCGTTTCCTCTTCTAGTTCTTCCTCTGTGCACACATTCAAGATCGACACCAACATATCGGTGACCTTCTCGCCCACAAACGGCAACGACCACGTGAACACGTCCATGAAGTGCGGGAGCCAGTAAGGGTGTGGCGACGAGTTGAACTGACGGATGTTCATCACATTATCCTCGTACTTCAACACCGCAGCTTTATTGTTGTAGGTGTCCAAGTAGTTGGGGGCACTGAACATGGTGAGGAGTGAGGGGAAACCCATAGTTTTCGTCCGCTTGTACATGCGGTAGCCCAGGTCCTGGGCCTCGTGGGCCCGGATCACAGACAATAAGCCCGTGCGTTCCAAGAACTGGCACGAGGCCTTATAGGTGAAGGCATAGGAGCATCCACGCACGGAATTCTTGAGAAAAGCCCGGTCGATGTTATCTTCATCGTAGTCCTCTACCGGATCGGCCCAGAGGAGATCACACATCAAGCCCCGGGTGGGAGGCTCACGGAACCGGTCCAAGTCGTGGAGATCCTGCAAGGTTCTTAATTCCGGCGAAAGACCGCCATGCACACAGAAAAATTGCTTGTTCATAATAGCAGCCAAGGGGAGCGCATTGAACGACACCAAGCACTCGTTATACACACGCTCCGAGTACTTGTGCAAGCATTCGGCCTTGAACGTGAAGTAATCCGTCAAGTGTTTGCACTCGTGGTTTCCCCGCAACATCCAAAACGTTTTTGGGTAATTGAGTTTCAAAGAGTAGAGGTACACCAAGCACTCAATGGAAAACGAGCCTCTATCCACATAGTCGCCCAAAAATAAGTAATTGGTCAGCGCCGGGTCACCTCCAACCTCGAACAACTTCATGAGGTCATAATACTGACCGTGCACATCGCCACACACCGTTACGGGCGCAGGAACGGTCAAAAGATTGGGCTCACTGGCCAAGAGCTCACACGCCGCCAGAAGAATGCGGATGATCTGCTTTTCCGTGAGTCGGCCTTCCTGGAAAAAGTGCTGCTTCAAGAATTGATGGTTAGGGAGCCCGTTGGGGAGAAACACGTCATCATCCGCCGGCGAAAACGTGGCGGGGTGCTGCACCGACTTGACGACCCGTTCGGTGGTGCACACCTGCTCGCCATCATCGGTGGTGACGATGGTGGGGCCGGGCGAGGGCGGCCTCTCGTTGCACCTGGACGAGGAGATGGCGTCCAAGGCGTTTTTGACATGCTTGCGGTTTTCCTGGGCGCTGGAAGACATGGGAGTATGAGGAGGGGGAAGGTGGAATGTGAAAGGCGGGAGTGACCGCGGGCGCACGTGACCACGCACGTGGTTGGGTGTGTGAGAACCCGTACACCACCAGAAACAATCAGCCACGTATTCCACGGAGCTAACCAGAGCTGGAGCCAAATGGCCCTGGGCACGCGGAAACATTGCAAATATGAGCCAGCAGCAAGACTGGGCCTGCAGAGTGTGGATGCCGGAATACGTGGAGGGAAGCGTAGCCACATGACCAAGGTCACGTGAGCGATAACGGCCAACTCACGTGACAGCAATCACATGTACAGCAACCACAAGGCCCAGTCTCCAGCCTGCCAGAGCAATGGCGGCCAAGCCTTGGGGTGTTGGATGGCACGTGGAAATGTCACGTGGAAAGAAGCTACCGACCGTGTCAGTACCTGCAGCAGGCGGAGGGAACCAACCAGAGATGGTATAATTTAGAGGCCAATTTTTAGTTGCTTTGAACGAGGAGGCAGTGCAAGCCTTGGACGAGTGGAAAAGTATAAGACGCAGCCGTCTGTCTTGGGACTTTGGTCTTGTAAGATACTGTTGAACATGTAAGATGTGGGTCGTGTATGCAATTAGTATGTCACCTGCAGTGCAACGGAATTGGACAAGCCTCAAGATTTCCAGCAGTCTCAAGATTTCCAGCAGTCTCAAGATTTCCAGCGGTCTCAAGATTTTCAGCAGCCTCAAGGTTCCCGGAACAGATGAGTGCAGACTAGTTTTGTATCCGGGTGTTTGCGGCAGGAAAGTCAGGTATGACTTCAACAAGATTTTGGGGAGTCCGGTGCAGGAGGAAGAAGTCCAAGGAACCCAAGTATATGGAGGGGATTCCGCTGTAGATGGTATAAAATGAAAATGATTGATGGATGAAAGCTACACCATATATGATTACATAAGTACCTTAGCTGAAAGCATTTTTGGCTAAAAGTCATTATTTAGCAAATCATTTTTAGATGGTAAGTCCATTTTTAATGATAGTAAGTCCATTTTTAATGATAGCGAGTCCATTTTTTAGCGAGTCCATTTTTAGATAGTAAGTCCATTTTTAATGATAGCGGGTCCATTTTTAATGATAGCGAGTCCATTTTTAGATGGTAAGTCCATTTTTAATGATAGCGGGTCCATTTTTTAGCAAGTCCATTTTTAGATAGTAAGTCCATTTTTTAACTGAAAATGTAAGATATTGTTAGCAAATCATTTTTAATGTTAGCTAAAAGCCATTTTTAATGATAACAAATTCGATTTTTTAGCGAGTCCATTTCTTTAGCAAGTCCATTTTTTAGCTAAATGCATTTTTAATGATAGCAATGCAATTTTTAGTAAATCATTTTTAATGATAGTAAATGCTTTTTAATGTCAGCAAGTCCATTTTTAATGATATCAAATTCAATACAATGTTAGCTAAAAGTCATTTTTAATGATATCAAATTCAATACAATGTTAGCTAAAAGTTACTTTTAATGATAGCAAATCCATTTTTTAGCTAAAAATGTAATATAATGTCAGCAAGTCCATTTTTAATGTCAGCAAATCATTTTTAATATTAGTTAAAAGCCACTTTTTAGCTAAATGCTTTTTAATATCAGCAAGTCCATTTTTTAGCAAATCCATTTTTTAACTGAAAATGTAATATATTGTTAGCAAGTCCATTTTTAATGATATCAAATTCAATAAAATGTTAGCAAATCCATTTTTAATGTCTGCAATGCAATTCTTTAGCTAAAAATGTAATATAATGATAGCAAATCATTTTTAATGTTAGCAATGCAATACAATGATAACAAATTCAATTTTTTAGCGAGTCCATTTTTTTAGCAAGTCCATTTTTAACGATAGCAAATGCAACTTTTTAGCAAATCCATTTTTTTATCTAAAAATCTAATATAATAGCAAATCATTTTTAATGCCAGCAAATCATTTTTAATGCCAGCAAATCATTTTTAATATTAGCTAAAAGCCACTTTTTTAGCTAAATGCATTTTTAATGTCAGCAAGTCCATTTTTTTAGCAAATTCAATACAATGTTAGCAAATGCATTTTTAATGTTAGCAAGTCCATTTTTGATGTTAGCAAGTCCATTTTTAATGTTAGCAAATGCAAATGTTTAGCAAAAAAAAGTAGTATAATGATAGCAAATCATTTTTAATGATAGTAAGTCCATCTTTTGTGTTAGCAAATGCAATTTTTTAGCTTAAGCCATTTTTTAGCTTAAGCCATTTTTTAGCTTGAGCCATTTTTTAGCTTAAACCATTTTTTAGCTAAATGCATTTTTAATGATAGCGAGTCCATTTTTAATGATAACAAAATCAATTTTTTAGCGAGTCCATTTTTTAGCAAGCCCATTTTTTACTAAAAATGTAATATAATGTTAGCAAATTCAATACAATGTTAGCAAATCCATTTTTAATATCAGCAAATGAAATTTATTAGCTAAAAATGTAATATAATGATAGCAAATCCATTTTTAATGATAGCAAATCCATTTTTAAGGTCAGAAAATGAAATTTACAGTGTTTTTGAAAATTATTCAAACCCTCACCCTAAAACGATTCAAACCACACTAGCAAAATAAGCAGAACAATAACTCAAAAGGTTTCGTACCCCTTCTACTTCAGTTCCATCTATTTTGACCCCTGATTGATATTGCAAGACCCCCAAATGTACTACAAATAAGGCAATCCTCCAGATTCAACATCTCAGAATCCTGGATTCCAATGAAAGTTGGTGTACGTTTGGTTTGAAAGACTGTGCAAAGGAGTACGAAACATTTTGTCTCGCTGGTTTGAATAGTTTTCAAAAACACTGTATTAGCTAAAAATGTAATATATTGCAATCATTTTTAATGATAGCTAAAAGCCACTTTTTTAGCTAAATGCATTTTTAATGATAACAATGCAATTTTAGCAAACCATTTCTAATGCTAGCAATGCAATTTTTTAGCTTAAACCATTTTTAGCTAAATGCAGTTTTGTTAGTTTTCAGACCTGGATTTTATTGAGTACAGTCTAGATCTATTCAGTCTTATTCACAATTGTCCCGTGGGAACTCCTGAGTCTTCGACCGAGGCGAGGGTCCCTCATTATATAGTCCACTATACGAGTTCTCGTATATCGGCGAGACCTTTCCGATTGGTCGTCGCGCAATGGTCTCCGTCCACATGTAGTATGGTGGATATGCAGTCTACCAGTCGTGCATGTCTAGGAACCCTCACATGTCAACAAGTTTTAATATTAGCGAGTCCATTTTTTTAGCTAAATGCATTTTTAATGATAACAATGCAATTTTAGCAAACCATTTTTAATGCTAGCAATGCAATTTTTTAGCTAAAAATGCAATACATGTTAGCAAATCATTTTCAATGTGTCCATTTTCGGCACGCTATGGCTGGGTGCGCAACCAAACCCACCAGGCTTATCGAAAGTGCGACAAAGCGCATCATTTAAAATAGCGTTTTGAACTATTCACCAAATGTAAAAGAAGGAAAGTGCTATTAATGTGTAGCAAATGGTCATCTGGCTTATATATAGCCATATTGACAAAGACATCGAGCCTGTTGATTTATTTCGAACGACTCCACATTCTTACAAAAACCCTAGGCCCCTACAGTGTTTTTGAAAACTATTCAACCAGCCCCACAAAATGTTTCGAACCAAGATAGAATGATAGTGCCACAAAAGATTCAAACCAAGATAGAATGATTCAACCAGTGCCACAAAAGATTCAAACCCATTCAAAACGTTTTACAGTGTTTTTGAAACGCATTCAAACCAAAGCAACAAAATGTTTCGTACTCCTTCTCAAGTCTTTCAAACCAAATATTCACACCAACTTCCAGAATTCAAGATTCTGAAATGTTGAATCTGGAGGATTGCTTATATGTAATAAATTTCGGATTCTTGCGATAGTAGTCAACAGTTAAGACGGACAGAACTGAAGTGGCACGAGTACGAAACTCTCTAAATTATTGGTTTGTATAATTTGCCAGTGTGGTTTGAATTTTTTTATTGTGCGGGTTTGAATAGTTTGGAAAAACACTGTATTTACGGTGAATGGTTTGGAGAATTTCGATGACATTTGGTTTGGAAGACTGTGCAAAGGGTATGAAACATTTTGTCAACTGGCTTGAATAGTTTCACTGCACATGCTTCACACCAACTTTAATCAAATTCATTGGGATGGAATGTTAAATCTGGTGATTGTGTTGTATGTAAGAAACTTCGGGTGTTGCATGTTAGTCAGGGCTCAAAACCGAAAGGAACTGAAGTGGAAGGAACTGAACTGGAAGGGGTATGGACCTTTTTGAATTTTGGTTTGTTCGATTTGCTAGTGTGTTGAATAGTTTGAAAAGCACTGTATTATTGAAAAGCAAAGCACCACAACTCTGGCAGACCAGTCCTTTGTCAAATACACATATAGATATAAATACACATATAATTTCAAATACACATATAGATATAAATACACATATAATTTCAAATACACATATAAATATAAATATAAATACAAATACAAATTCAAATACACATACAAATACACATATAAATACAAATACACATAGAAATATAAACAAACATATAAATTCAAATACACATACAAATACAAATACACATAGAAATACACATACAAATTCAAATACAAATTCAAATACACATTCAAATATAAATACACATTCGAATATAAATACACATACAAATACACATACAAATTCAAATATAAATACACATACAAATACACATACAAATACAAATTCAAATACACATACACATACAAATACACATACAAATATAAATATAAATACACATATAATTTCAAATACACATAGAAATACACATACAAATTCAAATACACATATAAATACACATATAAATACACATATAAATACACATATAAATACACATACACATATAAATACACATATACATTCAAATATAAATACAAATACACATATAAATACACATACAAATACACATTCAAATATAAATACACATAGAAATATAAATATAATTTCAAATACACATTCAAATATAAATACACATATAAATATAAATACACATATAAATACACATACAAATACACATACAAATATAAATACACATATAATTTCAAATTCAAATACACATATAAATATAAATACACATATAAATATAAATACACATACAAATATAAATACACATACACATACAAATATAAATACAAATTCAAATTCAAATACACATTAGTACGTACAATGAGCCCCACTGACTCTGTTCTAGACCTGGTCTAGACTGAGAGCAGACAATTAACAAGAGTGATGCTAAGATTCTGAACAACCTCCTGCATTTCCGTCAATTATTGCCTCTGCAGAAAACTTGTGGAGTCTTTCAATAGCTTACCTATTCTGGATGGTAATTTGCTTGAAAGAACGCAATCTTGTTGTATTGAAGGTGAGTCCCCACGTCACTACATCTCCAAAGGAAAATACCACCAAGCTAGAAGAGTCTTTTGCAAGTTTCACACCGGTGAGTCTGCGGAACCCGGAAGCCTTGGAGTATGAAATGGGGGAAATCGAGAGTCTTTGGAAAGGACAAGACATTGGATTTCTAGTTGGTTCTAATTGGTTCTAATTGGCTCTAGTTGGTTCTAATTGGCTCTAATTGGTTCTAGTTGGTTCTAGTTGGTTCTAATGGTTCTAATCGGCTCTAATCGGCTCTAATTGGTTCTACTTGGCTCTACTCGGCTCTAATTGGCTCTAATTAATTTCTTAAAGTTAACAATAAAAGAAGAGACCAGCACTCCTGTGACTTCAAGAATCAAGGAGTGAACAGATTCACTTTCTCCATTAATTAATATAATAATTCATCAGTTAGTGTCACCGTTAAGAAGTAGAATCCATAGTCACAGTAACTGATGGTCTCGATGGCGCATCCATTGCATGAGCTTCCAAAATACCGAAACGTCTTTTCTTCCACACCCTCGGGAGCCACAACAATGGCACCATCTATGCAAAAAGCCCATTTTGCCCTAGTCTCCCTTACCGATATGACGGACACTGGTGTGGTCATCCAAGCACTCATGCCTCACAAGACTGTTAGTGACTCCCATTATTGTAGACTTGGCCCATGATATCCAACATGCAGGAGTATTATTCTGGTAGCCAAAAGACACAAGGTACATTTTGGTATCGAAAAAAAAATGCCGTGGGGCAGAATAACAAAGGTACCGCACCTCTGGGAAGGGTCCAGACAAAGTATGCAAAGGGCCCGTCTATGTTCTGGAGGGTCTCTCCATTCTCTAGCACCGGAGCAGAGCCCAAGTATTTCTGGGGTATCGCTAAATTCTGTGGGCAGCCATTTCGAAGGGTATTTCTAGTTGAATTTTTAGTTTCTAGTTGGATTTCTAGTTTTCTAGTTGAATTTCTAGTTTTCTAGTTGAATTTTTAGTTTTCTAGTTGGATTCTAGTTGGATTTCCAGTTTTGTAGTTCAATAGTTGAATTTCTAGTTTTGTAGTTGAACTTCTAGTTGAATTTCTAGTTTTGTAGTTGAATTTCTAGTTTTGTAGTTGAATTTTTAGTTTTCTAGTTGAATTTCGAAGTTTATTTCTAGTTGAATTTCTAGTTCTCTAGTTGCATTTCGAGTTGAACATTTAGTTGAATTTCTAGTTTCTAGTTGGATTTCTAGTTTTCTAGTTGAATTTCTAGGTTTGTAGTTGAATTTCTAGTTTTGTAGTTGAATATTTAGTTGAATTTCTAGTTTTCTAGTTATTTTTTCTAGTTTTCTAGTTGAATTTCTAGTTTTCTAGTTGGATTTCTAGTTTTGTAGTTGAATATTTAGTTGAATTTCTAGTTTTCTAGTTTTCTAGTTATTTTTTTTAGTTTTCTAGTTGGATTCTAGTTGAATTTTAGTTGAATTCCTAGTTTTCTAATTGAATTTCTAGTTGAATTTCTAGTTGTATTTCTAGTTGAACTTCTAGTTGAATTTTTAGTTTTGTAGTTGGATTTCTAGTTTTGTAGTTGAATTTCTAGTTTTCTAGTTAAATTTCGAAGTTTATTTCTAGTTTTGTAGTTGAATTTTTAGTTTTCTAATTGAATTTCTAGTTGAATTTTAGTTGAATTTCTAGTTTTCTAGTTGCATTTCTAGTTGCATTTCTAGTTTAATTTCTAGTTGAATTTCTAGTTGAATTTCTAATTTTCTAGTTATTTTTCTAGTTTTCTAGTTATTTTTTCTAGTTCTCTACTTAAATTTCTAGTTTTCTAGTTATTTTTTCTAGTTTTCTAGTTGTATTTCTAGTTTTCTAGTTCAATAGTTCAATTTATAGTTTTCTAGTTGTTTTTTCTAGTTTTCTAGTTGTTTTTTCTAGTTTTCTAGTTGGATTTCTAGTTTTCTAGTTGAATTTTTAGTTTTCGAGTTGAATATTTAGTTGAATTTCTAGTTTTCTAGTTGAATTTCTAGTTTTCTAGTTTTGTAGTTGAACTTCTAGTTGAACTTCTAGTTGAATTTCTAGTTTTCTAGTTAAATTTCTAGTTTTCTAGTTGAATTTCTAGTTTTCTAGTGGAATTTCTACTTTTCTAGTTGAATTTCTAGTTGAATTTCTAGTTCAATAGTTCAATTTCTAGTTTTCTAGTTGTTTTTTCTAGTTTCTAGTTAAATTTCTAGTTGAACTTCTAGTTATTTTTTCTAGTTTTCTAGTTGAATTTCTAGTTTTCTAGTTCTCTAGTTGAATTTCTAGTTTTCTAATTGAATTTCTACTTTTCTAGTTATTTTTCTAGTTTTCTAGTTTTCTAGTTCAATAGTTCATTTCTAGTTAAATCACCGGAAGCATGTTCTACAACTTGGTGATTGAACAACTTTGGCTAGTTGGGTCCGCTAATGTGGAGGTAGTCCCTAAATAAGGGAGTGTGGTCACGTCCATCTTGCTTAACTGATCCAAATATAAAGTGTCGGAGCTGTTCCAAGATGCCAAGATGGTCCAGGAACCACCCAATAACCTGAACTGACAATTCTCCACTGCACCCGGAAACCGGCCTCCTTTTCGTCTTGAAGCACTTTTGATGGTTTGATGGTTTGATGGTTTGATGGTTTGATGGTTTGATGGTTTGATGGTTTGATGGTTTGATGGTTTGATGGTTTGACGATTTCATGGCTCGATGGTTTGACGATTTCATGGTTTCATGGTCTGACGATTTCATGGTTTGACGATTTCATGGCTCGATGCTTCTCTTCAACAAACCATCACCTTCCTCCGTCCTGTGCTCTGGACATTCCACCACGGTTAATTTGAACTAGTGCTCCCTCAATTCCTCAACATGTCTAATCTATACTGCCAGAACCTGGAACGAGCCATGTACCAGTGTCATTCAACACACGAAAAGTCAGGTAATCTCTGATCATCTGAAGTTAGACATGGTTTTTGAGCCAAACACACGACATGACTGGTGTCTGGACACAGGCCAAAAGTTTGTCTGTTAGGGGAAAGTTTGTCTGTTAGGACCTTGTGGACTTGGCCTTGGTCACGGTGTGTTTGACCCGTGGAGTGTGCATCCAGTGGAGGACGATCTGGAGCTTGACCAAGTTATCCTTAGACACGACGATCTGCACCTTGACCAAGTTATCCTTAGACACCGTCAAATTAGCCCCAGACTAGGGTGCCAATCTGCACACTGCACAAGCCAGTGGTGCCCCGTCAATCGTTCTTCCTTTTTGTTATTGCAGTTCCAGATCTTCCCGGACGAGTCATCGGAGCGTGAGAAACTTGGAGTCATTGGGCGAGAATGCTATACGACCAACATCTGTGTGAGTAGTCGAGCTGTTGACGTTGTTGGAGTTGGGCTGCCTGTACTTGACCACACTATCGTGGTGGCCGGAAGAAGCCAGTCGTCGTGAAACGATCCATGATTCTACACATCTAAACAAACAGGATCCTAGCATGAATAGCGAGACTAGCAAAACTAACAAATATAGCAAACATAGCAATTCCTGGTTCGTCTGCATACCACTGCACCAAAGCTCCTTTCCGCTAGCCCATCAGTCTGCATAGACCTTCTTCACCATGATATCCGTCTGCATAGACCTTCTTCAGCACCATGATATCCGTCTGCATAGACCTTCTTCAGCACCATGATATCAGTCTGCACCATGATATCCGTCTGCACCATGATATCCGTCTGCATAGAAAAACTGCCATACTGCCTAGACTAGACTAGCTGTCCCCTGATTAGACTGGCACTTCACTATTAATATAGGTCACGTGCGCAGGCCCGTTGAACCCATTGAAGTTGGTACTGGCCACCAAAGTATACGCCCCCACATTGCTAAAGTACAACCAGTCGCCCACCTGTACATCCCGCTCCAAGGCCATTCCCATACTGATACAGTCCAAGCCGTCACATGTAGGACCCCAGATGGAGAAGCTATGGTCACCTTCCTTTTTAGGCAAGTCGTCATGGCCAGAACGCAAGACTCGGGCTTCGGGCGTCTGGTGGTCAAACAAGATGCAGTTCAAGTTGCCGTACACCCCATCATTGATGTATAACATGGCGGAAACCGGGGAATGGACATCGATATCGGCGCGTCCTGCATACAGTACATCTTCCACCGGATTTTCTGAAACTGACCGCCTGGCAATGACATTGCAGGCCAAAGTAAAAGCACGTGACACCAAGAAGCGTCCTGGTTCGGCCATGATTTCAATGCCGTTTTTCTCCAAAAAGTCCAGCGGGAAATCCTTCTCAAGCGCCCTTTTCACTGCACCGGAAGACAGGTCGAAGGAGCAGTGCTCGAAACCCCCACCAATGTCAAGAACCTTGGGGTGGAAGCCGAGGTCACGTGCGCGGTCGAACATCAGTCTCGAGTCAGCAATGGCCTTGGCGATGGAGTCGAAATGCGTGGCGCCCGAACCAATATGGAAGGCCACGCCGGCCACATCCAACCCCAAGCGTTTGCACTCGGGCAAAAGCACCTGGAGCCCGTCCTGCACCGAACACCCGAACTTATTCGAGAGCCGGCTCAGTGCTCCCTCATCATCCGTGGCTATACGGATAAGCACCCTGCATTGGGGGTGGTAGAGGTGCAACTTGTGGAGTTCCTGCACATTGTCGGCCGTGGTCAAGGACACTCCGTTTTCCCTAGCGTGCCGGATAAACGAGTTTGTTTTGCACGGATTAGCATATACGATGCGTGAAGCATCGAAGCCGAGCCGCATCACCATATCGATCTCGTTTTTCAGTGCACAGTCGAAGTTGCACCCCATCATACCCAAGGTCCGCACCACCATCTCGTCGTTGTTGCACTTGACGGCATAATGGGCCTGTACACCAGGCAACTTGGCTTTCCACAAACTGTAGGCTCGCATGACCTCGCCCAAATCGGCCACAAAAAACGCATCCTCGTCTCCAGGTTGACACGAGTCTAAGTCGATTGCGGTTATATGCAGGAGGAGGGCTTCTTCCACCGCCCGTTTAGGGTCTTTTCTTGCCTCATTCCGGCCTCCCTTGTAGTTACGAAGGGACTTTGGTTCGAGGATATCCACCGAAGCCATAACAAGTCTGATCAAGCGAACAATGATTCAGGCCAACGAATGAGTCTGACCAATGAGTCTGACTAAAGAAACAAAGGTACTGACTAACAATAGTAAGCACAATTTGTGGTACTGACTAACAATAGTAAGCACAATTTGTGGTACTGACTAATAATCGTAAGCACAATTTGTGGCACTGACTAACAATAGTAAGCACGACTTGTGGTACTGACTAACAATAGTAAGCACAATTTGTGGTACTGACTAACAATAGTAAGCACAATTTGTAGTACTGACTAAGAGAGTAGTACCAACACTGGATAGCAGCGACTTGTAGTACTGACTTGAAGTACTGACTTGAAGTACTGACTTGAAGTACTGACTTGAAGTAATACTTAGACTAGTAGTAGGTCTAAGTAGTAAGGAATAGTACTGACTTGAAGTAGTACTAACACTAGTAGTAGACAGTAGCGACTGACTGGTAGTGACTGAGCCAAAGTAATACTTAGACTAGAGAGTAGCACAGGGTTCGGCGACTAGTCAGACAGGCAGGCTTCTGACGGGAGAGGGCGACTGGAACGTTGACTCGCTGTTACTCACTGATTCTGTGAGTATGCAAATATGAACTTCAAGCGGCAGCTCTCGTGGGTCAGAGGTTTGTGAAAGGTACAGAGAGAAATGTTGACCTTCGTGGAGCTGGGAAAAAGGTATCATTGTGCAGGCAATCTCTTGGGTGCAGGAAATCCAAGAATGTGTACAGGACCCATTAGTCTGTGTACAGGACCCGCCCACTATCTGCAGGAATTCCATCCGATTCCGCAACTCTTTCTTCGCACTGCACCCAATGCCAGTCATCATTCATCAGACTGTAATACTAAGCACGAGTAATACTACGCACGATAATCTCTTTGTGGTTATAGTATGTAGTCAATGTATTCAGACAGACAGGGATAGACACAGTTGGGGCAGTGGAGCCAGTGGAGTCATTTGGGGTAGTGGAGTCAGTGGAGTCATTTGGGGCAGTGGAGTCAGTTGAGGCAGTGGAGTCAGTGGAGTCAGTGGAGTCAATGCAGCAGCCAGAGTCAGCAAGAAAGTATAATTCAAGATTCACGCATTCTGCAGGAGTCAGTTCTGGGTCATGACTAATGATTGAACCAATTCTGATTGAGACCTCAATGAATATTTGGACTCATAGTCAGTAAGCAACGTCCGTCTGACACGTGTTATTGATGAGTAGTCAGTGGTGTTCATGAGTAGTCATCCGAGGTGGTAGTCATCTGCGGTGGTTTAAGTGGCCAGTGAAGTAGTCATAGAATCTGTAATAGAATCTGTAATAGAATCTGTAATAGAATCTGTAATAGAATCAGTAATAGAATCTGTAATAGAATCTGTAATAGAATCTGTAATAGAATCTGTAATAGAATCTGTAATAGAATCTGTAATAGAATCTGTAATAGAATCTGTAATAGAATCTGTAATAGAATCTGTAATAGAATCTGTAATAGAATCTGTAATAGAATCTGTAATAGAATCTGTAATAGAATCTGTAATAGAATCTGTAATAGAATCTGTAATAGAATCTGTAATAGAATCTGTAATAGAATCTGTAATAGAATCTGTAATAGAATCTGTAATAGAATCTGTAATAGAATCTGTAATAGAATCTGTAATAGAATCTGTAATAGAATCTGTAATAGAATCTGTAATAGAATCTGTAATAGAATCTGTAATAGAATCTGTAATAGAATCTGTAATAGAATCTGTAATAGAATCTGTAATAGAATCTGTAATAGAATCTGTAATAGAATCTGTAATAGAATCTGTAATAGAATCTGTAATAGAATCTGTAATAGAATCTGTAATAGAATCTGTAATAGAATCTGTAATAGAATCTGTAATAGAATCTGTAATAGAATCTGTAATAGAATCTGTAATAGAATCTGTAATAGAATCTGTAATAGAATCTGTAATAGAATCTGTAATAGAATCTGTAATAGAATCTGTAATAGAATCTGTAATAGAATCTGTAATAGAATCTGTAATAGAATCTGTAATAGAATCTGTAATAGAATCTGTAGTAGAATCTGTAATAGAATCTGTAATAGAATCTGTAGTCATCGGGACCTGAGCCTTATGCTGTGCCTTGAAGTTCTGACGTCTACTTCAGTACTCAGTCATGACTTGATTCCACAACCACGAGAATATCACTGGAGTAGGCTAGACTTCTTAGGTCTTGACAATCTGTGCAGTCTTCAATCTAAAATCATGACCTCTGAGTTCATGTTGCTCTAGTTCCTTATGACCGGCTTGACTGTTTGGTCACGTAACATTCATCCAAAAAATCCATAATTTATGGTCATCTTAGTGATCCACATTAAATAGTGATCCACAGTAATCCACAGTAAACCATGTTTATTTATGGTCATTGATAGTGATCATGGTCATAGTCGTTATCCAGTAGTCTTCACTTTGGAATCACGATTTGAGTATTACTTCTTTGGAGTCACAATTTGAGTATTCCTTCTTTGGAGTCACGATTTGAGTATTCCTTCTTTGGAATGATCTTCAACGGAGTAGTACTGTGCTGGAGTCACGAATAGTCCTTCTTTGGAATAATCTTCAACGGAGTAGTACTGTTCTGGAGTAGTCTTCTGGAACACTTGACAGTGTCTTAATATTGTAGTCACATCCAAGTAGACTGCTCTTAACGTCATGACCAGAGACTTCGACACAATGTTTAACGATTAACTTTCGCTGTAACTCTAACTTCCAACTCCATAATATCTCACCACCTTGTACTCAACAGCCTCTTCACACTAGGAACGCTATGTCACTTGCAAGTAGATGTGCACACCTTAAACATCACGGGCCTTCATTCACCATTGCCATTGTTCATTATAATGACATAACCGGAATATCTTCACTGCTCATCCTGGACCCAATTCCAGACAACCCATTGTGGAGCATGCAAATTTCTCTTCACTAATAAAATAAGCCTCCCATAAAACTTCCGGGAAGTCCTTCAGTAGTTCAATGAGTCCCATTAGTCGTTCAGAAAACGAATGAGTAATTCTCTAGTAGCTTCTTTAGTGACTCCAGAAATCATCACCTGATACTCAGTTCCAGACATCACTCTAGTCAATTTTGGTTTTAGCCCATCACTCTAGTCGATTTGTGTCGGTTCCAAACTCACCCTAAACGATTTCTGCCGGTGTAGTTATAGCTCGATGAGAGGCTCGGGCTCGGACTTTTGCTCGGTCTTGACGTTGTCCCTTTCGATTTCCGTCATTGTGGGGAACCGTTCGGATGCATGGCCATGGTGGACCTGGGGTTCGGGCTCGTCTTCGAATTGCTCGCCCAATGCAGGAAACCGGCTGGCCACGCTCTCTGTATCGCTCACATCGCTTCCCGGAGGACTGGATGGAGCCTGGGGAAATGCCGGGTACGCATGCTTGGCCTGTGGCTGATACCCATTGGTCTGCACATTGCCACCATAATTCGTGGCGTACTGGTTCTGCTCTGCATCCACGGGGTATGGGGTGTTGGAGGACACACGTGACTGGGTGCTTCCATAGGTATTCTGCATGGGCATAGGCCCCGTAGGATAAGCACTAGCAGAAGCATCAGTATGCTGGGCAGTATGTTGTGAATGAACACTTGGAACCGGGGGGAAAGCCTCTGCATGATTCTCTGGGGGAGGAAAGATATTTGTATAAGGCTCAGTAGAAGCACCAGTAGAAGCACCGGAAGCACCGGTATCTGGGGGAGGAATGACACCAGTATCTGCATACATGCCTGTGTGAGCCGGACCTGTGTGAGCCGGACCTGTGTGAGCTGGACCTGTGTGAGCTGGACCTGTGTGAGCTGGACCTGTGTGAGCTGGACCTGTGTGAACTAGGCCTGAGTGTTGAGAGTTCAAGAAGCTAGGGGACTGGGCTGTGTACACATCCATGCCCTGGTTGTTCCTTCCTTGTGCTTCTCCGTATCTATTGTAGGGATCCTCCAGCACAGAGTGGCGGCCGTATGCCTGGGAGAGCTTGCTCTCGAGAAACTGGTCGTAGAGCCTGGTCACGGTATTGATCTTGTTGTTCATCTCCAAAAAGAACTCGTACTTTTCGATGGAGTCCCGGAGAGACCGGTTTAAGCGTGGCCGCAAACGGACCACCCGACTATGCAAATCGCTCAAGTTCTGATCATTAAGAATATTGGCCTGTCGATTAGGGTCGTTCTTGACCCCATTGATGAGCTGCACAAAGAGATTGATATCGTCTTCCTCCTGCGGCGTGAGGTCAGAGTGTCCCTGGCCTGTATGTTGAGGCATCTGACCTTGTTGAGGCATCTGACCTTGGTGACCTTGACCTTGGTGACCTTGTTGAGGCATCTGACCTTGGTGACCTTGACCTTGACCTTGACCTTGACCTTGACCTGTGTATTGAGGGGTGGCATCTTCGTATGCGTTCGTATCAAAAGAAAGTGCCGTTTGGTAGAACTCCAGCTCGGGCTCCGGGTCCGGCTGGACAGGTTTCTGGGGCGCAGCATCGGCCAAACTGGCAGCGATGGCAGCCTTAATATCGTCGTCCATATCAGAGTCCTGCCCCACCGACTCATCCTTGGTCTCAGAAGGAAAAGAAGCGGGAGCAGCGGATTCCCGGAGACTCAACTCAATGGCTTTCTTGAACTCCTCGTCTTCATCCGGGACATCACGTGCACCGGGCACATCCCCCCCAAAGTTCAGGTAGTTCAGGTTATAGTTTTGGTTGTAGTTATTAGGCAGATCAGACACACCGCTAAAACCAGGAGGCTTTCCCAAAGTCCCGTTTTTCTGCCCGTGGATCTGGTGGCAGTCGTCACACACCCGAACAGCCTGCACTATGCCCAAAGAAGGCAAAGGAAGACTATAGGAAGAATGGTCCTGGCAAAACACCCCGCCACACGCTCTGCAGTGGTGTTTCCTGTTCATCACGGAAAACGGGTTGTAGCAGATCATACAGTCCTTCCCATCGACCCAATCCGGAGGAGTCACGGAATCCACGAAGTTGGCTGCATTCTGAGCCACGGTCGCATCCACCGCCGGAAATTCATAGCCCAGCCTCTGCAAGCCCAAATACACCCGCTGCAAATAATTGTTGGGGTGTTTTTGCTCCAAGTACATCAGCCACTCCCGCACCATCTTGAGAATGTGCATGCCCACCGCGTACTTGGCCTCCTGCGAGTACACCTGGTATTTTTTCGTGTCGTAGTGCACCTTGAATATAAACTCCACCAAATAGTCCACAAACTCCTTGGAATTGAGCTCCTCCAAAAATGCAGCCCCGCCATTTTTAACGCACATATCACAAAGTTTCAATGTCGACAGCATAAGATTCGGGTTGCCATATACTTTGGATAAGCGTTTTTTAAGGCACCGCATGGCTGCTTTTGGCGCCACTTTTTTGGACCGGATGGCGTCGGTGATTTCTAGAGCTACGGCCATGTCCAAGTCGCCATTGGGGATGGATTCGGACGTGGCGGTTTCGATCTGTGCATCCATTTCGGCACTGGGGTCTGCTGCTGCAAACCATGCCATTTTGGGGATGTAATGGGTAGTAGAAGTTAAGGGTGGCGTGGAGTGGAGTGGGGCCTGAGATAACGCCGAGGCCTGAGTGCAGGATCATGGTGCTATATGCAGGTGCAACTTAATATAGTACCAGTAGGATAGAGTAATAGTAGAGTAGTAGTATAGGAGTGTAGGAGTATAGTGTAATAGCAGTGTAATAGTATAGGAGTGTAGGAGTATAGTGTAGTAGCAAATCATTCAATCTTCTGACCACTACATAACTCCAATCCGGTAATGGGGCCAAGATATGATGATTCCAGTGCCCAAGAGATTTCTGCCACTGAAATCAGTAGATCAATATATTCTTTGGGTCCATTTGTTGCTTCCTCAAAAGAGACTGGGTACTTGATAACTATCGAGATTCGGGTGGCTGGTCCTCTAACAGACTCTCTGGGCAAACTGAAATAGCTTGATACTTGGCTCACCCACCGTGGGTCTAACAACAATATTGAATTCAACATTCAGCATTGCATCAGCATTGCATTCAATATGAAACCGATATGACAAAGATGTGATATATATGGACTATATTCCAATATACACACAATGATAGACATCAACACATCCATCAATGATGGTTCTGATACATATGACATCAATCATTCCTTATATCATATCATTAATGCCCTGTTTCATATCAACACTCAACTTGAAATCTATGGGATCAGCGGATGACAAAGGCGGCGGATGCCACACCAAGGGCTCCGACTGCACACCACCAGAGGCGATCGAACATGGGGTTGGAGGTGTCCCGGATGGCATTGGTCCTGTACTGGTTCTCTAAGGAACGCTTGACTCTTCTGCGCAAAGAAGTGGAGGTCTCCAGCGCCTTATCGGTGGGGTTCAAGGCGTTGGTGGGCAACATCATGGGTGGTCTATAGGCCAAGTACAACGGCTGCATGGGAGTGCCGTCGAACTCATAGATCTGGAGCTGGTAGCGGCCGTGGTAGGCAGAAACCTGCACCTGATACTTCTCGAACCAAGTGGGCTGCACATAGCGCACGTAGCTCGCATGGTCGCTTTCCAGTCCACAGGGGTCGCTCAATAATTGACGACCATCCACCGCGATTGGGTGGAGCACCACACTGCCATTTCCCAACAACTCATATTTTCCATGCTGGTATGTGATAGATGCAATGGCGCACGAGTGGTTTGTGGGGTTGGATGTGATCCGGTACAACGCCTCCTCAAAATAGCCGTCCTTTGTGAACGAGTACGAGATCCCTGGAAGCGCTGGCTCGATCAAGAGCTCGTCTACGGGGTCGTAAAAACCGGGGCCGGTGAACACCGTGTTGGACTTGGACACCCACGTGCCCTCCAACTCGTCCATGGAGGCGGCGGCGACTAGCTGTAGGAGGGGGAGGAGAAGAGCAAGAAGCATGGAGAATGTGCGAAGCATGCTGTTGCTCTGAAGGAGGAAGAAGGTGTTTTTAGAAACTGGGCTGTGAGGCGCGCTCAGGCTTCGCGAATACACACCCGTGCACCGCGTCGTAGGTGCAGGCCTGAGACCTTGCTCCCCTTTCTTAATTTAACATCCGCACACCAGAGAATGAATAATGGTGTACGGATGCAGATGTACGGGTGTCGAGAAGCGAAAAAAGAAACTTCAATGTGCACACCAGAACTGAAACATACCCACACACAGACCCCGCATCTGTACACACACCCGTGCACCGCTGGATGCACGGGTGGGGAGATCAAAGAGCGCATCGCGCAAGCCGTGCATAAACACCCGTGCACCACGTGCAAATCACAATAGGTGTCTCCTATTGTGCATAGTTAAAAAAAAATCTGGTCAGAACAGCTTAAATTTTTAACTTAAAAGTTTGGTCCTAGGCATTCTTCCGGTGAAAATCAAAACATCCGGCACACTGTTTTCGGAGATGTTGTTGGTGGTGAGAGGGAAGGGACTATGTGCAGAACAGACACATTTTCATAGCCTTTTCTTTTTCGGCTCCTGCAGAAAGGAAGAGCTGCCACCTGACGCCTCCGTATTTTCGCACTGCCTCCTCTATATTTTCGCAGCCTCCTGTGGCAGTACGCCTTTCTTCCTCATCCCCAAGAAAAAGTAGGGTGTAATCCCGAACCTTCCCAAAATGGCCGATCCATCATCAAGATCCCCCACAGTTGCTGAGGCTGCAAGTCCGGTCAACACAATGGACAACAGGCATATTGGAGGAAGCCAAACCTTAATCATTGCCGCCACACATACGCCTTATCCCATTCATCTAGAGAGATGGAAGGAGGCGGAGGAAAGGTCCGGACCTTGGTTTGAGATGTTTTGGCACCATTCAGGGGTGTTTCAGCCGGACTCTGGGATGTTTCAGGGGTGATTTAGGGGAGTTTTACTGCCATTCCAGACCCATTTCTAACCATTGTGCCCCTTGTTCAAGAATCAGCCTCGTCCGCAGTCAATTGACCCATGTCTTCAAGTCTTCATGCTTCATGTCGTCATATCTTGATATCTTCGTGTCGTCATGTCGTCATCGGGTGTCGGTTTATTGCCACCGTTTCCCGTCAAGGTTATGCCAGTGATGTCGTCACCGTTGCCACCGTTACCTCGACAGTCCAGGCTGCATCTGGAGGCCTCAACGTCTATGGCGGGCCTGCTACTTTTGGTTTCACGATCCTTTAGGCGCCGGACCAAGATTTGCCAATGCGAGGCCTGTGGGATATTTTGCCGCCAATAATTTTTTTGCAGCGGCGATTCCCGACGCCTCGGGTCTGCATGGTTGATACCCATACCAACTGTCAAACTCGTGGCTCGTAATCCATGTCCGGTCGGATCCGAAGTGTTTACCCTTTTTGGGAATTGGGGTGGGGACAGAGGCCTCCGCGAGCGTCAAGAAATTGAGGAGTGGACAGACGCCGCTCCTGCACGCAGCCCCGGGTGCGGCCCGGTGCAAATTACGGTCCTCGGCGCACCATGCTCCACAATAGCTCCTCTGCAGAAATGTCCTGCGGCGCGCATCATAGGCGCACGTCACATGCCTGATATATGGCGCAGTGCATAGGCTATGCATCATCCCACCAAACTGGGGCTCCGGGACCTGCATGATGCTTTTCCCGCCGCGCAAATCCCACTGGACAACATTCCGATCCTCCAGATATGCAAATGTGTGAATGTGGGCCGAGTGACTGTGCATGCTTATGCATATAGGTGGATTGGCGAATTGGTGAAAACAGTTGGCGAGTTCATGCAATCTTTTGGCGAATTGGTGCAATCTTTTGGCGAATTATTAGTGCATTGGAAATGTATGAAAATGCATTGAATGTGCATTGGAGGTGCATTGAACTTGTGCATTGACAAAATACACAAGTGATTGTCAAAAGTGAATTTCAGTGAATTTAAGGAATTTAAGTGTTTTGATTTTGGGATTGCCTGATTTTGGAAGTGGTGATTTACGAATAGAGCAATCTTGGAATTCGGGGACTCCTGGGATTTTCATGGCATATCGTGAGAAATTAGTATGGGGAATTATAGTGAGCATTTGTTCAATGGGGTAATGTGCATCGGATTGATTGGTGGATGCGAGTGGCTATGAGTGAATGCGAAAAATGATTGGAGATTGAATGGGCATGGTACTTCGATGGAGGTGAAATTTGATATTAATCCGGCGAAAATTGGAGAATTGGAGTTTTGGAGGAGTTTTGGAGGAGGTTCTGGATTGATGAATAAAAAAAATTTCATGAGAATTGGAAGTGTTTCGGTTGAATGAGTATGAACCAGCGTTCAGACCAGAAGACCAGTGGCTATAAGGTGAAAAACCTTGATTGGAATGACGCAATGACATGAAGTGGTACGAAGTGATGGATGAGGTTTGGATTTGCTCTTCATTTGCATAGCCTATTCCTGAGTCCACAGGCAAAACTAGTCCCCAGACTCATCATGGCCATTTGGACAGATGTGATCAGGCAAACAGGATTAGTCTGTGAATGAAGATGTGATTTTAGTCTTATGAGAGACTTGAAAGAGTATGAACCCCGAGGGAAAAGAGTTATCCATCATGGATAAGGATCCAATTCCAGTGACAAATGACTGATCATACCCAGCGCTACCAAGTACTGATAGTGTGGAAAAAGAACGCTAGAAGTCTAGTGGCCAGATGAAAGTTTATCTAGTATCGTTGCATCTACTACCCGCTTCATTTTGTTTTCAACAGTTTTACTCCATTCTGTCTGCCTGGAGTTATTCTGTCTGCCTGGAGTTATTCTGTTACCTGCTATTCCATAACAGGTTAGTCACTCCTATACTGAAGAAGGCGGTCTACCTGGTGTGATGACTTTAGCCTGCCCTGACACACTACTACATAACGTGATACAATAGTACTCGTTATCACCTCAAGTCCATGGGTCTATACTTGACTCTACTCCATACACTAAATCATAGGTGGAAGTACTTACTGGTGAATTACTTAGGGCTAGGGGTGTCTATGGATATTCTCAGACTACATGTGATGTTCTCAATATGCTCCAGGAAAGCAGATCACCGATATTGGCAGTGGGGCTGGCGTGGTTGGTTTGCTATCTTCAGATCATTTCCCCTGCTCGTCCAATCACCATGGAGAAGGCGTGGCAACAAAAGTCTATTTGAAGTCCAAGAACGCTAATCCTCACGACTACTCGCATCCAGAAGGCAAAGTGCAGCTACAGGTTCCTATGACTGGGTTTTGAGCAGATCTACACTTTGGCATATTTTTGCTTCTGGACTAACAACTTTGGAACTAATCGTTGCACTAGGTGTAGATTACTCCAGAGTTGAACATTGACGGTAGGTGCATCAGGAGGACTTCAAAACCAGGAAGTACAGTTAATTGAGTCTCATTGAGGTTCAGTCTCTTCAGAGGTGAATACTTGAGGAGTCACAGAGAGCTGTTAGGGGGCAGCTTTTATTTGGCAGATTGCAGATTGCAGATTACATTTTTCAGTTTGTTGTTTGACTGTTTGACTGTTTGTCTATCCTGTTGTCTGACACTTTGTTATTTGGCTCTTTGGCAGTTTTCAGTTTGCTATTTGGCGGTTTGTCTATCCTGCTGTTTGTTATTTCACTCTCTGCTTGTTATTTGTTGTTTCTTATTGGGCGTTTGTTATTCGACTATCCTGTTGACTATCCTGTTTTTTTGGGTGTCTGTTCAACTGTCCTGTCTTTTTGACTGTTTGCAGTTTGCAGTTTGACTATCCTGCTTGTTATTGGCAATTTGCACTTTGACAACTTGACTGTTTGTCTCTGTCTGTTTGTCTATTCTGTGTTTTGTCCATCCTACTGTTTGCCTATCCTGCTGCTTGTTAGTTGACTCTGTGTGTTTTCTATTTGGTTGTTTGTTATTTGGCTATCCTGCAGCTTATAATTTGCAGTTTGCAGTTGCAGCTTGCAGTCTGTTCAACCCTGCCTCTTTGACGGTCGCCGGTTGAAGTAGAGAATCTGAGCATGTCCTCTCACAACTGCCTGACTACAGGTATTTTGAAAACTATTCAAACCAGCGAGACAATGTTTCGCAATCTTTTTTCCACAGTCTTTCAAACCAAATGGTAATGATTCACGCCAACTTATTTAAAATTCTGTGATGAATGTTAAGTCTGGATGATTGCCTTATATGTACATTTGGGACATCAGGGACATTGGGGACATCAGGGACATTTGGGACATTAGGAACATTTGGGACATCAGGGACATCAGGGACATTAGGGACATTTGGAACATCAGGGAATCTTTCAATATTAATCAAGGGCAAAACGGACGGAATGAGTGAACGGGGTACGAAACAAATTACTGGCTTGGTTAATTTTGCTAATGTGGTTTGAACATTTTGCTGCGCTCATTTGAATACAGTGTTTTTCAAAACGATCAAAGCCGCACGATAGAATGATACAAACCACACTGGCAAATTATACAAACCAATAATTTAAAGAGTTCCCTACCCATCAACTTCAGTTCCATCCGTCTTACCCTTGATGAATATTGCGGACTCCTAAATTTATTACATATAAGACAATCCTCCAGATTTAACATTCATTACATTGAATTCTAATGAAGTTGATGTGAACTTTCATTAGAATTCAAGATGCTGAAATGTTAATCTGGATGATTGTCTAATAGGTAATACATCTAGGAGCTTTGCAATATGGACAGGGCTCAAAACCGGCTCAAAACCCAAAGGACCCGAACTGAAGAGGTACGATACTTTTTGAATTATTGGTTTGTTTAATTTGCTAATGTGGTTTGAATTGTTTTATATCGCTGGTTTGAATCGGTTTGAAAAACACTGTACTGCTTCTTGTACAGCAACACCTGTGCACACTCTGAGGAAGGCACAACACCGGGTCGACTTTATGGCGTATTTTTAATGGAAAACCATATGGCAGATGCCGTCTGCTATCTGCCGCTTAGCAAACACTATACTTCATTATTGGACTACTTACTACTTTAGGTATGCTGCTGGTATACGATTTGAAGAGATACCCGGATGAACGACAGAATGAACGGCAGAATGAACGACAGAATGAACGACAGAATAAACGACAGAATGAACGGCAGAATGACAGAATGAACGACAGAATTTTGACAGAATCTTAAAAGGTAAGCATTGTTCCATGCTGTTCGGTTG
Source organism: Metschnikowia cubensis (assembly GCA_002374405.1). Lineage (NCBI taxonomy): Eukaryota > Fungi > Ascomycota > Pichiomycetes > Serinales > Metschnikowiaceae > Metschnikowia > Metschnikowia cubensis. The sequence goes on along the minus strand of NKZA01000081.1, from coordinate 28,315 downwards.
GCTCCCTCCTCATGAAAACTGTCACCAGTGGACCGATGGTTTATGTTGGTGATTTTGGTAGCAGTAAATGAGCAGTAAACAGATTTAGTAGTGAGTAAAGATTTGCAGTAATTGATTATGGGCTGCAGTGTCGTGGTAAAGTGACTACCCACCACCAGATCCAGAGGGTGTAAAGCCCTATCCGTAAGTATCCTTTCTAGGTAAGCTAAAGGTCTGCATTCACATCTCTTTTCTGAGTTGTTCACGTAACTCATGGTCCAAGACTCCAAGAAGGTCCGAGGTATCCACCACCGGAAGACAGTTAATCTTAAAGGCGCGTTTCCAGAAGTCCGTGGAGATGGGGATCTTTGAAACACACAGAACCAAGGATAGAAGGCCTGGACATCGGCTATTGCCGGATTGTCCGAAAGTTTGACCTTATATTATATTTCCGTTTAGCCGTTTGGTCGTCCGGAAGTTTGACCTTATATTATATTTCCGCTTAGCCGTTTGGTCGTCCGGAAGTTTGACCTTATATTATATTTCCGCTTAGCCGTTTGGTCGTCCGGAAGTTTTGTTGGGGTAGGACAACGGTGAGCAGGATAGTGGTGGGATAACAGCCCAAGTTTGATTTTGGTGGTGTAACTTAGGGTGGGTTTTGGCTTTGTTTGATTTTGGTGGTGTAACTTGGGGTGGGTTTTTGCTTTGGTGTGCATGATTTGTGTATCAGTATAACTTATAGTGGCTTTCTTTGCTACCACTCAGCTTTGATACAAACGGTACCTTATAGTTCCAAAGCTATATCATCAAGTCATTCATCACTGATGTAGTGTCGTTTTGATTGGGTCATTAGTAATTAAATGAGCTCCTAATTCGTTTTGTTATACTGTGGTGTTGGATTCTTGAACACCATGCAGTATCTTTTGATGTTTTCTCAGAAACAGGAACCATCTATGGCAATTGAAGAATCGTGACACGAAGCTTAATCAAGAAACCCGAAAGTGGCTGTGCAGAAACCAAACACCCGTGCACCAGGCCACATCAGCAGAAAAAGGTCCAATGCAAACACCCTGTTTTCGATGGTGATGCTTTGAAAATAAGACTGCTGGAATGTTGGAATTGCGGACACCATTTTGGCGGCTTTGCAGCGGAAAAGGTTGCGTTGTGGCCGTGTAAGGGAGGTCAGAATTCGTGGTCACGTGTCCACCATTGAGTTCCGGTCTGCTTCTTATACCACGCCACCTACCATAATTGCCAAATACAGGAGCATCGATACCACTAGGATGGCGACAGCGGATGCTCCAACAGATGCATTTTCGATACGGCGGCGTGTACAGTGGCGCTTTGTCCCATTGCCAGTGTAATTGGAACATTTGCCGTGCTGTTGTTTCGAATACCATTAAAAACTGTAGGCAGTGCAGTCGGCAGTGTCAGCAGACGAGCTGGAATATCATGAATTGAGCCATGTGATTGTGGCCGCCTGCGTATTACTTGGGAATGTGTATAGCGGGCAGGCCAGAAGCTTCCAGAGCAAATTCACAATTCAAGTGTGGAGCAAGTAATTGACAGAGGTTCCAAAAGGATGTGGTAAATCCCGAGAGACATTGGCTAATAGGGCCAGCAAATGGGCTCAAGTCAGATGGTTTTAGTCCACACAGCAGTAGTGCTGGCCAGTATTTGTAAAGTTGGCTAAACCGACAGTAGCCGACAGTAGCAGCGGGAAATTGGGATGCAGAGTTCTTGATACCACAAGGGTGATCTCAGGGAATGATGGTCGGGGAATGGTAAGTACAGTGTTTTTCAAAACTATTCAAACCCACACGATAAAAGATTCAAACCACACTAGCAAAATAACAAGCCAATATAGCTCAAAAGGTTTCGTACGCCTTGCTGTTCAGTTCCTTTCGGTTTGAACCTTGGCTAATATTGAAACACTCTTAAATTTATTACCCATTAGACAATCATCCAGATTTAACATTTCTCCACATTGAATTTTATTAAATCTGGCGTGACGCATTCACCATTTGGTTTGAAAGACTGTTCAAACCCGCAAAACGAAAAGATTCAAACCACAATAAAAAGATTCAAACCACAATAAAAAGATTCAAACCACAATAAAAAGATTCAAACCACAATAAGAAGATTCAAACCACAATAAAAAGATTCAAACCACAATAAAAAGATTCAAACCACACTGGCAAATTATACAACCCAATAATTTAGAGTCTCACTTCAGTTCCGTCAGTCCTAGCCCTTCACTGGTACTGGAAGACTCCCAAATGTAGTCATCTATGGCAATCCTCCAGATTCAACATTTCAGAATCTTGAATTCTAATGAAAGTTGGTGTGAACATTTGGTTTGAAAGATTGGGCGAAGGAGTACGAAACATTTTGCTGTGTTGGTTTGAATAGTCTCGAAAAACACTGTACATACACTGTTTTTCAAAACGATTCAAACCCGCACAATAAAAAGATTCAAACCACACTAGCAAATTAAACAAACCACTAAATCAAAAAGTGTCTTACCCCTTTCACTCCATTCCGTCCGTTTAGACCCTTGGTTGATATTGCAAGACTCTTAAATCCATTACACATAAAACAATCATCCAGAGTTAACATTTCATCACATTGAATTCTGATTAAAGTTGGTGGGAAACATTACCATTTGGTTTGAAAGAAAGTGAGGAGGATTGCGAAACATTTTGTGGGCTGGTTTGAATGGTTTTCAAAAACACTGTATTCGCACAAGTCGCACAAGACACCAGACAAGAAGTCATGCGATAAACGTTGAAACCACAGTAGCAAAAAATAAACCGTAGCAGAAAACCAACAAAAAATAAATGAAAAGTGAATGAAAAGTCAATGAAAAGTGAATGAAAAGTCAATGAAAAGTGAATGAAAAGTGAATGAAAAGTCAATGAAAAGTCAATGAAAAATAAATGAAAGTCAATGAAAAATAAATGAAAAGTCAATGAAAAATAATTGAAAAAATCGAAAAGTCAACGAAAATAATTGAAAAAATTGAAAAATTCGAAAATAATTGAAAAGTCAATGAAAATAATTGAAAATATCGAAAAATGAAAAAATCAAAAAACAACCAATGCATCCGTTTGTCCCTTCATTGGTACTGCAAAACTCCAAAAGTCATACATACCAGATAGTCATCCACTTTACAGTTCCGAATTTTGGATTCTATGAAAGTTGTTCATATACCCATTGGTTTGAACTGCAACAGACCTTGAATATTGGCTTGTTTATTTCACTAGTGTTTGGACAGTTTTGAAGAGCACTGTGGGCCTGTCAACAGTAGAAGACGACGTAGGATTTTGACAGTAGAATGTTCGTTTATACATTCAAAGTTTGTTTATAAAAGGTTTGTGGTTGTTTGTTTATGTACCCCTGTCTTGTTCGTTTATACATTCCAGCTTTGCTTCATACATTCATGTCTTTGCTTGTTCATACATTCCAGCTTTGCTGGTTCATACATTCATGTCTTGTGGTAGTTTATGCACCCCTGTCTTTGCTTGTTTATACATTCATGTCTTGTGGTAGTTTGTTTATGTACCCCTGTCTTTGCTTGTTTATACACCTCTGTCTTTGCTTGTTTATACACCCCTGTCTTTGCTTGTTTACACACCCCTGTCTTTGTTTATGCACCCCTGTCTTTGCTTGTTCATACATTCATGTCTAATAGTTTGCTTGGATGACAGGAGAGATCCGATTGGAGCATACAACTTGAAGTAATGTTACAGCAAAACTCTCCCTAAAATGGCAAGAGATATTCTAGAATATTCAAAAGAGGGCCATTGCTGCACGAAGCTCTCAAGGGACACGGCGTTTGGAAGCCATTGTTACGGTTGGCAGGTAGGCTTCATGAATCCTCAATGGGCAGGCTGGTTCCTATTGTGGATCAACATAGTGTCAATATAGGTATAATGTAGTTATGGTGTAGTCATAGTGAGTCATAGTGAGTCATAGTGTAGTAGATTTAGTATGAAAGCATCACTAATTGAAAGTATCACTATTTGAAAACATCACTAATTGAAAGTATGCCTAATTGAAAGTATGCCTATCCTACGGTGACCCTATAAGATCTTACTAGACTTGTATTATGGTTGCAAGTCATAGTGATAGTGGTATAGTTATAGTCACCAGTTGAAGAAGTAAAGGCCATAGAGTAGTGACGGATATAGATAGGTAGTCATAGTGTAGTGATAGACACAGAAAAGGTTATACATATGTTTATAGTGATAGTATAGTATAGTATAGTATAGTATAGTATAGTATAGTATAGTATAGTATAGTATAGTATAGTATAGTATAGTATAGTATAGTATAGTATAGGATAGCATAGTGATAACATAGTGATAGTATAAGATAGCGGATAGTATAGTATAGTATAGTATAGGATAGCATAGTATAGGATAGTATAGTATAGTATAAGATAGCGGATAGTATAGGATAGCATAGTGATAGTCTTGTTTATGCTTTGGGTGAGACTTCTTAAGAAGGGAAGAATCCGGTAGGAGGAAAAAGGGGAGAAAAGAGACTAGACTACGACTCAGATCATATTATACACGATTAGATCACTGAGTTCCACACTAAGGGAATGAACGTGACTAGGTAACTGTCCAGATACTACAATCCGAACAATAGTGACCGGTAGAAGTAAAAGTCATAGTAATCATAATCATAGCTATAGTGGTAGTAATCATAATCATAGCTATAGTGATAGTTATACCACTAACTCTTATAGCCAGTCTCCATTCATGCCAGGCCACCACAGGAAGAGTTCTACGGACTTCTCATGACCTCAACCTGTACAGCACCATTATCATCCCTTCTACTCCTTCTTCCAACAGCTATATGTATCACAGATTAGGAATCATCAACGAATACAGATGACTAGTGAACGCAACAACTAATTTATATTAACTAGTATATACTAGTAATAATAGACTAGTGATCAGCAGAAGAAGTCAGTTGTAGTGTAGTCCTGGTCTAGTATAATGTAGTGATCAGTAGAAGAAGTCAGTTAAAGTGTAGTCCTGGTCTAGTATAATGTAGTGATCAGTAGAAGAAGTCAGTTATAATTAGGGGTGATTGGCAGAACAAGTCAGTTGTAGTGTAGTCACAGTCTAGCACCCAGTATTCAAGTCTCCTTGAATACTAACCTTCACACCATCTCATACTCATGAGTGGTATGGCTGGAGACTGAGCCTAAGTAAGCCTCGTTAGTAGAATCACCAACACTAAATACTCAATGCTAGTGCTAGGACTTTTCCTAACATTCTCCGTTGAGACCGGGTGACAACACACTAAAAAAATTGCACGTAAAGTTGGATAGTAACTCTAAAATTGTGAATATTCAGACTGACAGATGCAACTGGTGTTTCTGTTAAAAATAGTGCTTTTCTATGAATGGAGACTATTCCTCCAGATTCAAGACCTGTTCTTCAGTGGACTTTTATTTTCTAACTCCCAAGCAAGTGGTAAGACTTGCAACAAGTGTTGACAATAAAAAGAAGAAAAACAGTTTGTCCCAAGAAACAGAGGAACAGAAGAAAAGTTTGTATGGGTCTGGGTCTAGTGATTGGGCAACTGCTGGCTTTGAATGATGTACCATAGAGGAATCTATGCAAATTGAACAAAGAATGCACTTTTGAAAATACATTTCTTATGTTGACGGGGTCGTTGTGGAGATGAGAAAAGGTCGTAGTGTAGTCATAGATATAGTTTAGTGTAGTCATAGATTTAGTCATAAATTTAGTCATAAATTTAGTCATAGATATAGTTTAGTGTAGTCATAGATTTAGTCATAGATTTAGTCGTAGATTTAGTTTAGTGTAGTCATAGATATAGTCATAGATATAGTGTAGTGTAGTCATAGATTTAGTAGTGTAGTCATAGATTTAGTTTAGTGTAGTCATAGATTTAGTCGTAGATTTAGTTTAGTGTAGTCATAGATTTAGTCATAGATATAGTCATAGTATAGTCATAGATTTAGTCATAGATATAGTTTAGTGTAGTCATAGATTTAGTAGTATAGTCATAGATACAGTGTTTTTAAAAACTATTTAAACCAACTCGGCAAAATGTTTCGTACTCCTTTGCACAGTCTTTCAAACTAAATGTTCACACCAACTTCATTAGAATTCAATATTCTGAAATGGTAAATCTGGAGGATTGTCTTATATGTAATAAATTTAGGAGTCTTGCAATATTCATCAAGGGTTAAGACGGATGGAACTGAAGTGAAGGGGGTACGAAACTCTTTAAATTGTTGGTTTGTATAATTTGCTAGTGTGGTTTGAAACTTTGTATCGTGTGGGTTTGAATCATTCGAAAAACACTGTATATTTAGTGTCGTCATAGATTTAGTAGTGTAGTCATAGATTTAGTAGTGTCGTCATAGATTTAGTAGTGTAGTCATAGATTTAGTAGTGTAGTCATAGATATAGTTTAGTGTATAGATATAGTTTAGTGTATAGATATAGTTTAGTGTAGTCTAGTCATAGATATAGTTTAGTGTAGTCTAGTCATAGATCTAGTTTAGTGTATAGATATAGTTTAGTGTATAGATCTAGTTTAATGTAGTCATAGATCTAGTTTAGTGTATAGATATAGTTTAATGTAGTCATAGATATAGTCATAGTTTAGTCCTACTCTAGTATAATGTAGTGATCAGTAGAAGAAGCCAGTTGTAGTTCTAGTCATAGATTTAGTTTAGTGTAGTAGATTTAGTCTAGTCATGGATTTAGTCTAGTCATGGATTTAGTTTAGTGTAGTAGATTTAGTTTAGTAAGTCATAGTGTAGTACTGTAGTATCGTAGTCACTCGTAATTGGATTATAATTGGACTATAATTGGACTGGTAATTGAGAGTGGAAAAAAAGTGTCCAGGTTAACCGAGTACAGTCTTTTTGAAAACAATTCAAACTAGCACGATAAAACAATTCAAACCATACTAGCAAATTATACAAACCAATCAGTCAAAAGTATCGTACCCCTTCCAATTCAGTTCCTCTCGGTTTTGAGCCTTGACTATATTGAAAGACTCCGAAATTTATTACCTATTAGACAGTCATCCAGATTTACCATTCAAATAGTGATTCTAATGAAAGTTGGTGTGAGCGTTTGGTTTGAATATGTGAAGAGTACGAAACATTTTGCTGTGTTGGTTTGAATAGTTTCGAAAAACACTGTACATACTAACCACCTACAGTGTTTTCGAAACTATCCAAACTCATAAAACAATTCAACAACCCAAAACGTTCACTTCACTTCCTCTGGTTTGACCCTTGATTGGTACTGCAAGACCCCAAATGTACTTATAAGACACTCATCCAGATTCAACATTTCAGAATCTTGATTTCCAACGAAGTTGAAAGACTGTGCGGAGGAGTACGAAACGTTTCGAGTTGTTTGAGTAACGTTTCGAGTTGTTTGAGTAACATTCCAAGTTGTTTCAGTAACATTCCAAGTTGTTTCAGTAACATTCCAAGTTGTTTCAGTAACATTCCAAGTGGTTTGAGTAACATTCCAGGTTTGAGTAGTTTTCAAAACACTATTCCACTCTTAGTCTTCTGATACCGCACCCTGCTCTCTTCATGTGCTAAGGTCCCACCAGCCAGCTTTCCCATGCCTTTCCAAGAAATCACTCCAAGCGAAAACAAAATGGCTGCAATCCAGTGACCACTCTGATACTCTCCAAGTGGGAAATCGAGGCCTGTATACTTTGAATTCTAATCGTAATATATCGTAATATGATCCAACGAGCTGCTTAGAGCTAATTCTTGGAAGCACATTAGGCATACCCAGAGGAGTCCAGGCGTTGCTCTTAGTCTATCAATAGATTTCAAATTTACAGGTAAACCAGTTTCCATCTTCAACCTTACGGCCATTTCGGTTTAAAGGTAAACCAGTTTCGGGTCACTATAACTAGTACTGAGTAGTTCACTCACTCTACCGACTCCTAGACATCCACTCAAGCATCCCCTTGAGAACAAGCTGCTGGTCACTTTGTTTCTGGATGGGAATGTACGGTGGTTGAATGTTGTGCAGGGCTAAGGATCATGGCTGATATATTAGATGTATTATATTGACATTAATGATGTACAGATCATGATGTGATATTGATGCGGAGCTATGGATCTAATCGCTACAGAGCGATGCAACACGACCGGGAATTAGGGCGTCAAGTTGCGGCTGGCTCGTTGTAATGGGCAACGGTGCTGGCCATGGCTGGATGGGATGATGTAGACGAAAACCTGGTGCTAGAACCGGCGGATTTTCTCTTGGAGTTTAATGTCGCCCGTCTCGCTGGACGGCGATTGGAGCCCGATCGACGGCCGGTCATGGTCAAAAATGTCCATTTCCTTGGACGACGTGCTCGACTTGATGCTCAGGTGGCTGCCGTTGGATCGGCTGTAGAACACACACGTGGGATGACTTAGAGGGGGATAGTGGTGGCTGTGGCTGTGCGCCGGGTCGAGCGGTGCTTTGCTGCCTTCGAACTTGCGCCCGACATGCTGACTGCCCGCGTCGCCGAACTTGCCGCCTGTTCTGGAGTACTGGCTTTTGGGCGTACCCTCGAACGTGCCATATGTGTAGTTGGATGCGGGGTATTCCGAGAACACCGACTTGCTGTAGTCTTTGGAGTACTCGGACTTGGCGTACTCTTTGCCATAGTCTTTGCTGTAGTCTTTGGAGTACTCGGACTTGTACTCTTTTGGATACTCCTTGTAGAGCGTGGCCTCTGGCGTGGGGGCCTTGTATATGGAGCTGGACAAGAGCGACACCATCAGCTGAGGGCCTCTAGTGTTGAAGTATTGGAGAAGGTAAGCTGGCGCGTTGATGATGGCCTCGGTCAAGGCGGCCTTGATCTCCTCGTAGTTGGAGTAGTCTACCACGTGCTCGTCGAGAATGATGGAGTGGTTCAATGTCTGGAACCGGGAGTCCAGCTCGTGCAACGAAAGTGTGTTGTTGATCAAATCCACAATCACCTTGGCCACCTCCAACACGTCGTACTTGATGAGGTCGTACAGGTAGCATGCAGCGTAGGCCATGAAACGTTTGATGTGGTAGAATTCCATGAGCTTGGTCTCCAAAGGCGAGTCCACGGTGATCTTGAGCTCTTGGGCCACCACCATGTACTCATCGATGGAAGGGTCGTGGAGCTTCCAGTCCAACGCACTCATAATGTGCATTTCCATCTGGTTGAACATCTTGGCGTCGTAGTTACATCTGGACCCACAGAGCTTGATCATCTCGCGGAGCTTGGGCAACCGGTACCTCTCGGTAGGGTCCTGGAAGCGCGCGCCTCCACCGTAGCCCAAGTCCAGGATAGTGCGCACCGCAGCGTCGTGACGGTCACTCAGAAAATTGGCAAAGTGGTTGTTGCCGCCCTGCACCTTAGCAGCGATCCAAAGGCACGTTGTGATAATCAACTGCGCCTGGTCCAACAACACCACACGCTTCAGACAGTAGCGATCGAAAAAACGAACGGCGCGGCAAAACACAAACGGCAAGATCTTCAAGCGTACCAGCATCTTCATGAGGAAGTCCACAAGCTTGTAGCGCACCACCGAGTTGATGTAGGGTTGGTTTGCGATGAGCTTGACGTTGGGCTTGGCTGCATCCAGCGCAGCCTTCATGGTCTGGACGATCTCGTCTCTGTATTCATGGATGGCTGTTTCGTGGCATCTGACTTCCGTTTTATAGATTCCATAAGGATATTTGTATTGGTGAATGGTGACATTCTCGTTTTTGAACGTGCAATGGATTTTGTGCATTCTGAAGGAGTGTGTAGGGCAAGTTCAGGGACAAGGACAAAGGAACAAGTTCAAAGGAACAAGGAAAAAAGGAAGTGAAGTCAATGTGGTAGTGCCAAAAAAAATATGTAGTCTCAACAAGACCCGATATCAATGCTCTGATATCTGCTTCCAAAGTCAATGTGGAAGATGCAAACAAGATTAAGTTCAAAGGAGAAGTGAACTGAACCAAACGGGATTATTTAAAGCCAGTAGATTCTAGATTTCAATGAAAACAGAAACCAACAGATCCGGGGAATGAAGTAGAACCAATCAATAGTATGAGTTGGGAAGGATTAGACGGACAAGCCAGTTCCAATAATAGACAGAAGGAACAGGAGGGGGAGACCGGCAAAATAAAAGAGGACAGGGGCGGAAAGAAGGAAGGACGTCAAAGAAGCATATATACAAAGGGCGAGGGCGGACTATATATATGACGGCAGCAGTTAGATTAGGCATGAAAAAGGTGGGAAAATAGTCCTTCGTACAACAGGGTCTGTTATGCAAGCAGGCGCTCATGCACCCATACCAGGAACAGCGTTGCAGAATTTAAGTTCCCGCGGCTAAAGTTGTGTGCAGGTGCCACCTTTCGTGCGCTCCATCTAGGCGCCATGCAAAGCGAAAACACATAGACGAGTAATGCATGGGGTGTATACAAGCACCAGCTAAATTCTCCGCGACCGCCCCTTTCCCTTGTGCAAAATCTGCTCGGTGTCGATCGCCTGACTCCCACAGCCGCCCAGTTTCAGCCTTGCGGCGGAGCAGGCGGGGGGATGCGCTAAGAAGGGGGAGGGGGAAGTGTAATGCCCTAGTTAACAGCGGCAAAGCCTAAAGCTCGGCTTGGGATTCTTGGTGGGGCATTAGTAATCCGTCTAGTATGTGCATCCCAAAATTAGTGTGTCGTCAAGCGAGGGATATTCGTAAAGTTAGTGTGGTGGTGTGGGACTTAATGGGGAAGGGCACGCAGTGGTTGTGAATAGGGTGATCTCGGGAGAAGTGGTGGTGGTAGTAGTTAATTGGGGTGGGTTAGATAGTGCAATTACTAATTCCAGCAGAGACAATAACACGCCATATCTGTATACTCGAAGCATATCTAAAGCATGGTCAAGCAGAATAGGGCACAGCTGCATCCAAGTTTGGACAAGGTCCTGCAAGGCCGGTCCCTCGGAAATGGGCTATGTGCGCGCAGGGGACACTCCTGGGCAGCGGCATTTGTCGAGCCGCAGGTGCAGGCGGCTGCGCTTTGTGTACAGGCACCCTCGGCCCTCTCCCCCTCGCTCCAAGCAGCGCAGCGCAGCAGCAGCAAGAGCGCAGCACACCACAGCAGCAGCACAATTGAGGCTGGGGCCGCGGTTCGTGGCGCTACTCACTGCCTAATTGATCCGATCCCTATTGTCCTTTTATTTTTCTTAAACTGCTCTTTCTCTTCTCGAGTCCTTCCAGCTATACTTCAGGGATTGGTCTGGCCACCGCCTGCCTGTCTACCTTACATGCATTATATGATACATTATACTCCTATATTATGCCCCTACAATCCCACAAGCGTGAACAAAGAACAACCTTACCGTACTCTGGAAAGACTTTTGGCCTCGAGGTTTGGCTTTAAACAATACGTCCGTCAATACTGCCACTGCCGTTTTGGGAAGCCATTCCTATTCGTCCCCGATCTTAATGATGTTCGTAGCATAAACGCCATCTGCCGCCAGATTAGTCGCGTGGCGTGATGGACGTTCGTCCACCGCCGGCTGTGTTTCAGAAGTCCCATTTGCGCTTGCTTACAGATTATGCCATGCGCTGTTGCGAAAGCACAAACTTGGCTGCGCGGCCGTGTTTCAGCTTGCGCCCTTCAAACGTGCGAACCTCCTAGGAAAGGGTTATATAAGTACCCGTAGTTTGCTCTCTGTAGTTTGCTGTTTGTAGTTGCTGTTTGCAGTTGGTGTTTGCAGTTGCTATGTTAATATTGGTGGCTGCTAATGTACAGACTAGTGGGAAGGGTGGTTGCTCTTGTGGCTGGCGCCTATGGTGATGGTGGAGGCTGAGCCCGAAAATCCGATCGCTGCCAATGGTTGCGAATCCCGATGATCTCCGCTATAGTTCCTTGGTCTCGAGAATGCCCCCACACTTCCATGTGGATTAGCCAAGCTTAGACTTCGGGAATACCGGGGCTTGCTACAAACAATCCGGTGTGGCTATTGACGAACCCACCCTCCACCCCGACGCTCGGATGCGTTCATGGTGGTCATGCAAGAAAACAATGGCGAGCGAATTTGCACTAGACGAGACCTCAATGCAATAGAAGAATTCATGCGGGATGCGGACGCCTGACTCGGATGGTTTGGGGTCATCCAAGAAATAGCGATGAAAGGGAGAGGGATAGGAGATTTCCGTCGAAATTGGGGTGGGAAAGGCCGTGCAAAGAGGAGACAAAAACAAGGCGACATTATACGATACGGCGTCAGGCCAGTATCCAGCAGCAGAAAGGCAATTGGTGAGGTTGGGGACGACCAGAAGGTAAACGAAAGTCAATTCTAGAGGTCAAAGAATAAAAGAAACAATAGGGCCAGCAAAAATAGAGAGAGCAGAAACAATGGGAAACAAAAGGCAGAACATGACCAAAAAGGTGCAAATTAGATCGAATAATACATCAACAAAGCCCCGCACAATGGACAGAAAATCGGTGGCATTATCGAAGAATTGACACGATTCAAACTTTATTCAAGGACCTGCAGGCAGACCCACCAATAGAGTTTCCGGCATGCGAGGTACAAAAGGTTGACTTTTAAACTTCATTCACGGCATTCAGCTTCTTCTTTCTCCGAAAGAGAGGCAAGCCCAAACGAGCCCGGGAAACAACCGATCAAAAACTTTCGCATGGAACGAAGCTTGTGCATGCCCGCAGAATGTGGTAGCGCAATTCCATCAATAGACCTGAATGTGGAAAGTTAAAAACAAACTTCTTCATTGCTCGTCTAGAAGCAAGTTCGAGAATGATTTACTTTGCGGGGCCGGATCAGAGCATATTAATAGTCTAATGCACCCACATTCCATTCCGGAAATTCATTTCGGACATTAGGGTCATTCACGTCATTCATTTCGCCAGAGGTCACTCTTTAAACGACGTTGTTTATTGAACATTTCACACTCAGCAAATTAGCTTTCGTCAAGTTAAAAAAAGCTTTCGGCACATTCCATCAGCAAATGCAAAGGCATTCGAAAAAAAAGACTCCATTTACCAAGGTGGTTGAGAAACGAGCCATTCTGAAACCTCTGGCTCAGAAATTGGGGTCCAAGGACCCCCCTCTGTGGTCCAGATTCAGCCAGACCCCAAAAAAGACTCCTCTACCAAAGAGGTTAAGGTCTGCATCATGGGATCCATGAGTGGTCTTGTTGTCTATTGTTACTGCGATCTTGGCGATGTGGTGGCATATGCGCGCGGCAAACACTTTAGCGCTAGTGCTTTCACGAGGAAAAGTTTGCGCACAAGACAGGAGGCCTGGCTCTTCTATGCAGTGGTACCCACGCTTGGAAAAGGCTTCCCCAGCACCCCCGCTCCTTAGCCGGGATGCATTGGTTAGAGCCATTTCTAACTCTCCCAGACTAGGGCCCATTCATACACTCACTATACAGGGACTCATACAGACTGCGTGACTACTTTGGGCTAGGGCTGCTGCATGTTCAATCCTCGTATAATCTACGCGAGGACCCGCGCCTCTGATTTCCTTTCCTGGACTACATCTCTCAAAGCCAGTTTCGTACTCTCCTCTCAGCTTCGGGATAGTTGCCTAAAACTAAAGCTCAAAGATTAAGACTGAGCTTCAAAGTTCCAAACATTCACCCACAACTTAATACAACTCTCAGCAAATGGGAGTTGGAGAATGTGCGGGTCATGTGACCAACAGGTGGAAAATTAAAGGTGATGCTCAGAAAGGGACAGAAAGGGACAGAAGGGGACCAAAAGGGACATGTGGCGCGGACGAAAAGGGAATATCGGATCATGTGAACCGGACTCGATCGCGTGGTGGAATTAGTGACCTGACTTGCTAATCTTTGAATTCCTTTAGTCGATGTGCAGCAATTACCCTTGTGCATCCGTTCGGGACTGCAGACAGCCTGCCCGGTTATGATCCAGGGGTACCGAAATTGTCCTGGGCCCAAAGATCTCCGGCGTCACCTTACGTCGAGGGCTCTTTCAAGCAGGAGCTACATGGGAAAGCTCCCTGTTAACCCCGAGACGCTTGGGACCAGCAACATGCTCTGCGCTTATATGCGTCTGCATGCTGCTCAAGTACCACACCAAGTCGCTTACTAACAGCTTCTGGGAAAGTGAAAAGAAGGGTTCGGAGAGTGGCATTTGGAGACATTAATACCGGAAATGAGAACTAGTGGATGTGGGTATTTTCGTGGACTGCATGCAGCAGTAAGGACGCAGACATGGGGATCAGGAATAAAGAATCGCTGGAAAGGGCAAGAAAGCCGAAGTGGAAAGAATTCTGAAAACTGAAGGATCTTAAAGCTGTGTTTTTTCTTTTTTTTCTTGGCCAGTCTAATATATGGCGAAGCTTGACTATACGCCACAGTCAATTCAGGAAAGGAGGAATATGACAAGTTCAGGTTCTGGGATATTCATTAACAGGACCTTTTTCAATTTCTTCGACGGGACCCTTTTACCTTGGAGCCATCTCTTCCCTTGGTTCTTTTCATGTCTGTTCACTTTTTTTCTGTCTGCATTCTGGCATATGGGTTGAAATACAGGATATTCCGGAACCCCGTGGAAACTCTATGCAGTTTGAAGGAAGATTACTGCTTTGAAGAAGTTTCAAATTCAAAAAACAGTTGCTGTTTGCTTCCTTTCTTTTGGCCATTCAATGAAAGAAGTTGACCAGACCCATAAATTACGGGAAAATTATTACGGAGTTGATGGCCTGCAAATTAAAGCATATATGCAATTCGTTTCGCCATCTTCTGGGCTGCTTGAACTTTGAACTTTCATTGGCTCACGTGGATGGACAGCATGGAGGGGACAGTGGAGTGGGCATCGATATTAAGACTGCCGTCCTCGATTATGCCCTCGTTGATACACTCCACGATGATATGGTCCCAGTCGCTGATGACAATGAAGTACGACTGCAAGATGGAAACTACCAACAATGCGATGATCATGCCCATCCACAAGCCCACCAACTCAAGGTTGAAGACAAATGCAAAGACAAATGCACACGGCAATGCTATCACATAATATGAGACCAAGTTGAGGATGCCCCCGATTTTCTGGCGGCCTTGGCCCCTCAACACTCCACCAGAAACACAGGCAATGGCATCGTTCACCTGGTACAATGCACCGATGATCAAGACATTGGAGGCGATCTTAAGCACCCTGGAGTCGTCAGTGTATAGCGACGCAAAAAAGGTTCGGAACATATAAAGCACCAAGCCGTTGCATATGCCAAGAAGCAATGCGGCGTACATGGAGGCTTTTGTGGCCACCAAGGCAGATTTTTTGGATGCTGCACCAATGAACCATGCTATTCTGGTGGACGATGCAATGGACAAGGCAAATGGAACCTGGTATAAGAGAACGCAGGTGGTTGAAACTATGGACTGTGCTGCCAAGACGTCGGTGCCGAAAGTGGACGCAGTGAAGGTGATGATCTCGAAGGCTAGCCATTCTGCCTCCACCATCAAAACCCCTGGAATGGAGAGGTTGATGATTTTCGTCCAGTTCCGAAAATAAATTCCATCCACCAACTTTTGTCGTGGCAAACACTGGTACCCGTTGATATACACAGTATAGGCCAAGAGGATGAAACACATGAGCCAATTGGTGATGACCACGGAAAGTGGAGCACCAATAAAACCAAGGCCAATGGCCGGGTTCCACACCAACACATAGTTGAGCAACGCGTTCATTGGAGCGCAGAAAAGCAACACATATGTGGAGGCATGGAAAATGCCCTGGGATTGCAAGAAGTGCTTGAGGTTCTCGAACACTATGAACCCGGGCAACCCCAACGATAAGACCCGGAGGTACTGGCTTGCCATGTCCACCAAGTCTTTCTTATCGCTAATCAAAAGTGAAAGAATAGGTCTGGAGAAGAACACCCACAAGATCAACATCGGAACGTACAAGAGCATCAAGAGGTACGTACATCGCACAAAGTGCAATCCAACGGCATTATAGTCCTTTCGGCCATACGACTGGGCACATACGGTGTCCAAGCACGTGGACACACCCTGAATGATGGCATACCCGGTGATGTTTGCAGTCATGGAAGACAACGAGACTGCAGCGAGGGCCGTGGAGCCCAAACGACCCACGGAAAACACCGATGCTACGGTGAGTGAGTATTGGAGCAAGAAGGTCACAATCAACGGGGCAGAGTAGCGAGAGAGCACCCGGAATTCGGTCTTCATGCTTGTTTCGGGCTCCTTCAAGATCGTGTGTGAGTGCACAGAGAGCAAGTCCTGGATATCGTGGATATCATGGCTCTCCTCATCGTGATCATAACCAAATATCGATAAGTTGGAGCGTGCAGGATGAAGCCCATCGGTCAAGCTGGCCCGGGAGATTTTGGTGGAGAGCAGGAAGTGGGGGATCTTGGTTCCTGCTGATGCAATGGAAGCTCTTCTCTGTTGGACGTAGGCGATGATTTCGTCTTCGCTGACTTCCGACACCGTCGGCAAAAGGGCGTGAGTTTCGTTCATTATGGCGATGCAGATCAAAAGAGATAGAGCAAGGTATCTTCAGAACAGGCGGGATCAAAAAATGGATGTATCAATCTATACTGTGGGTATGGATGATGAATGATCTGGACGGATAAGGTGTGTGATTCGATGGTCGATACCTGGAACTGGTGATCTGGATGGGTTAAGGATGGGATGAGGATCGGAGATTCGACTATTGGAAGGGAATCTATTGATGTGTGAACAAAATTGGCGAGAATCTGTTATCTTTGATGACTCGATGAATGTGGAGGGCTTATTTGTGAATGTCAATCACCAAAACAATTCCAATTCAATGTCTACCCAATTTCAGTTCACTGTCAATTCAAATCAATTCAAATCAATTCACTGTCAATTCAAATCAATTGGCCAATGAAGAGGACGCGAGATCAGCCCAACCCCAAACACCGCGAGCCGTCCAGCACCTGATACGATACGCGCAAAGATAAGCTGCGTGGGGCGGGGCCAGGGCTCCGAACCGGGCACCACCCACATATCCATTTTTTGTTGGTTGTTCGTTTTTCAGTCTTTTCCAAAAGCGAGCTCGCAAGTCCAAATCGCAAGTCCAAGACCCAAATGCAAACTCCAAATGCCCTTTTTGCCTGGCCCTTTTCATTCACAAATCTGACCAATTGGAATGGCCAAAACCTACCTTCCCGATGCGGCCATTTTGGGTCCACTTTCGTCCACTTTCTGTCTATTTTTGGCCATCCATTCCGGCCGAGGCTCTCATTTTTTCCTCTCTTTTCCGACGATGATAACCATTTTCGCTACGCTCGAGAAATCCTGCAAAATTCCATCTGCAAAATTCCACCTGCAAATTTCCTACCCCTATTTTGAAAATTTCCAAATTTCCAAGTCTCAAATTTCCAAATATCCGCTTTTTGATTTTGCTTTTTTTTTTGGATATTGCATTGCATTTTTTTTCATTTTTTTTCCCTTTTTTTCATCATTTTTTTTTCATGTTGCATTGCATTTTTATTTTCCAACCCAATTTTATTTTCAATTGATCTTGCATTTTGAATTATTATGGTTTAATTTTGGATATCAATTGATATCAATTGATTTCATTCTCGATTGATTTTTTCCATTTTCCATTCCTTTTGCTTGTCCTTTTCAAGCCCATTGTTTCAATCAATTGCCATTGTCAAGTCTGCATTGTTTGAATTGTCTATTTTTCCAGGTGGTGTTTTTCCACCACAAGGTCCATCCATTCCAATGACCCATTGGTCTATTGTCCATTGCATTGATCCATTTCCCGACTGCATTGCAGTTTTTCCGTGTTTTCAATTCCCAATTCTGATGACTTCGTGAATTCTTAGCTTTTGTTAAGAATTCTTGTTTTCTTGTGCTTCATTTCTTTTCCATTTTCCATTTTCTTGTTTCTTGTTTATTCTTTTGGGGGACAATACACGGATTATTTGGTGATGCATGCGAGATCGTTACTAAAAATAGTCCGTTTAATCCACTTGTTATGCCGTGTTAGCAACACAATTGCTTTATATACAAGATAGATCTTCCAGATATTGCCAAGGACAAAACAAAGAAAGCAAAGAAAGGACAGGAAATCGGACAGGAAGTAGGGCAAGAAATTCGGACAAATCGGACAAGAAATAAAAAGTTCAACACTTGGTGGTGTGCTACTCATAAGACATTAAGTGGCCAGGGTTCTGCGAGGCTCAACAGTGTACTACTCATTAGTATCTGTACCAAGGAATGGGACACCCAGAATCAGAGACTATTTATTAGTGGACTATGAGAGTGTCCTACTCAAAAGATGGAGTGTAAGAGTGGTGGTTGCCAAATTGGGAAATCGACTTGAAATATGCTATTGATCTGGAAAGAATGAGCAGAGTCTTCTCAAGGTGAAGGAGAAGTGAAGTTTTTCATATTGAAGAGATGAACAACACCAAGTCACGTGGTTCAGACCATAGGTTGACTTGAAACCGCGTCTTTAAAGCTCATTTGGGTACTCAATGTATGCATTTCGTGTATGGAAGAGTCTACAGTTTATGGACACTCAGTCTGTCGTCCGTCTACATGTGATTATGGACTCGGTATATGTCGCTTATAGGCGTAAGTACCCAAACAAGTCCTACAGACAGCGTTCGAAGCACCATGCAACTGGTATTCATTAGGACTATGGAGATGCTAGAGACCATTGGATTAAGTGACCAAAGAGCTTAGGTCTGCAGACTAGGACACAGATTGGAGATAACTGGGTTACTGGACGATATAACAGTACAACGCCATGACCAATGACTGTACTACGATATAACTAACTCTAAGTACCGTCTCCAGGGAATTTTAAGAGCATTGAACTTCTCCATTCCCCGTTCAATAATCATGCAAATGTCACCGCAGATGCTCTTGATACGGTTGGGTACAAGTGGAGGGAAATTATGAGGTGCTGGAACAGGGAATGACGTCCATGTCGGGTTAGAGATTGAGGGGATGTTGTTTCCATCTAGATTGCTAGCAGAAAGCACATGTGGATGTGTTTTGTCTCTTGCTAAGGTGGGAATGCAAGTGTTGACGTGGAGTATGAGCGGACATTAACTATCAGTTTGGGAGAAGCCGAATTGATGATTGCAGAGTCTTCCGGTATCCATTCCTGTACTTTGTACTACCACTCCCACTCCACCACTCTACCACTCTACTCCACCAGTCTACTACTCTACTCCACTACTCTACCACTCTACTCCACTACTCTACCACTCTACTCCACTACTCTACCACTTTACTCCACTAATGGGCATTATTGGTGTTAGTAAAGTTCTGCTAAGGGTACCAGAGTCTAGAGTAGAGGCTAGAGTAGAGGCTAGAGTAGAGCACTTACTGGAAGAGCAGCAGAACATCATTCATGTCAGATTTACTGGTTCACTGGCTATGGACAGATATTTGGCTAACTAGTCTGGGATCCATGCTACTCCCATTCTCACAGACTGCTCCCCTGACTGTTGTTGCTGGTACTACCAACTGCTTCTTTGATGTGGGTCAGTGAGACAAGAGATAAGGGTTGAACCGTGTGCAGCCTGTCTAATGGGGAGTTTGGCTGGGGCCCATCTGTTGAATAATAACGCAGATGTCCTAAGGGGGGCTCCTGGAGAACAGAAATCTCCAATGGAATAAAAGGGCAAAAGCCCCCTTAATTTTGATTTTCCGTGTGATTACAAACCATGAAAGTGTGGCCTATCGATCCTTTATGTTTACCTCGGAATTTGAGGCTAGAGGTCCAGAAAAGTTACCACAGGGATAGCTGGACATGTTACCACAGGAATAACTGGACATGTTACCACAGGAATACTGGACATGTTACCACAGGGATAACTGGCTTGTGGCAGTCAAGCGTTCATAGCGACATTGCTTTTTGATTCTTTGATGATGGCTCTTCCTATCATACCGAAGCAGAATTCGGTAAGCGTTGGATTGTTCACCCACTAATAGGGAACGTGAGCTGGGTTTAGACCGTCGTGAGACAGGTTAGTTTTACCCTACTGATGGATTGTTACAATAGTAATTGAACCGCAGCTTACGAAGGTCGGCAAAAAGGCAATCGCTACTTTGTCTTGGTACTTTGTCTTGGTACTTTGTTTTGGTGCTTTCTCTTGGTGCTTCGTCTTGGTACTTTGTTTTGGTGCTTTGTTTTGGTGCTTTGTCTTGGTACTTCGATGGTGGATACCAATCCAAGATCCGGCCTTAAAGGGACCACCACACTCCCAAACAGCCTGACTCTTTGTGCCAGTGGACGTCACGGGCTATCCATAGACTTTTGGCCGTGGCATTTACCATCCAGCTACAGTAAGAACTAGCCTGGTCCTTGTCTAGTCCCAAGCGTAACACGGCAGCCTGTGTCCTTAGGCTTTGGCTTGGAAAACATAGGTCCCGACTATTCATGTGGGAGTATTGCATGGCCGCATGTACTCCACTGTACTCTGTACTCTGTACTCTGTACTCTGTACTCTGTACTCTGTACTCTGTACCTCTAATACCCCATGCTCTCTATAGCTACAAAGCTTGGGTTCGTTGCTCGCTCCTCGGAGAATATAGCTCTGTATCAGAGAACATGCAAAAACCAACAAGATTTGTCCAGAATTCTCGGAAAGGACCTGCCAAAGTGCCAAGACGCTCGTGAGACCCCGCAACACTTTGGGAGGAGGTGGAGACGACATCATAAAGTTGACGCCTCGCCAACAATTGAGCCCTGCAACCGCAAACGGTGCGTAATGGTATGCGTAGTGCCATTGCCAAGAGGGCCAGCCTTGGCAGTAGTATAGCAAACCCCAGATGATGCCCTCCCAGCACCGGGTGACCTTGCAGTTTCTATCTCGAGGTGGTTTCAGCTCCAAACTCACTTTAGTGCCTCCCCGGTATCCGCTTCTGTAGTGCCTCCCCGGTATCCGCTTCTGTAGTGCCTCTTCCGGTACCCGGTTGGTACCAAACCACCGGTGTTTTGCGGATCCAATCGCCTGCATCCTCATCTGCTCTCCTCTACCTCTGTGGTTGTTCTCGATGCATTGTCCGTAGCACTAGTCTCACTTTCATGACCTTTCACTGGCTTCACTGGCTTCACTGGCTTCACTGGCTTCACTGGCTTCACTGGCTTCACTGGCTTCACTGGCTTCACTGGCTTCACTGGCTTCACTGGCTTCAGTCACTCTCATGACCTTTCGCTAAACA
The DNA here is from genome assembly GCA_002374405.1 of Metschnikowia cubensis. Lineage (NCBI taxonomy): Eukaryota > Fungi > Ascomycota > Pichiomycetes > Serinales > Metschnikowiaceae > Metschnikowia > Metschnikowia cubensis. The sequence continues at coordinate 7,125 of NKZA01000081.1, read as the reverse complement.
CTGGTTCAAACGATTCCGAGCGCTGCATCTGATTTGGCCATGTTGGCTTTGCTGATCACACCACGGTTATTCACAATATCCTCATTTGTCAACTGAGCGGATCAATGCTGATGATATTCCAAACAGAAGACGGCCCGTGTCCAAGCACAAGCACTCTTCATTCCACCCCAAGCACGTTGCCGAGAAGTTTGGAACCAAGGAGAACCCATCTGGTTTCAGACAGGACAACACTCCTTACAATGTGACCCAGCCAGAGGGCGTGTCTTTCAAGATGGACGGCCACATCATGGAATGGTCCAACTTCAAGTTTCACGTTGGCTTCAACTATAGAGAGGGTATTGTAGTTTTTTAAACATTCAAACCCGCGATAAAACAATTCAACCAGCCAACAATTCAACTAGCAAATTCAACCAACCAACAATTCAACTAGCAAATTCAACCAGCCAACAATTCAAAAGTATCGCCCCTTCCTGTCCAGTTCCTTCCGGCTTGAGTGCTTTGAACCTTGACGAATATTGAAAGAATCCTAACTTTCTTCCATACAAGACAATCTGGATTTACCATTTCATCACATTGAATTTTGATTAAAGTTCGTGTGAAGCATTACGCCATTTGCTTGGAGGACTGCGACGAATTGCGAACTTCTTGTCGCGACACTACGTGTTTTTCGAAACTATTCAAACCCGCACGATAAAAGATTCACCCGTGTACAGTGTTTTTGAAACTATTCAAACCAGTGCGGTAAACAATTCAAACCACTAGCAAATTAAACAAACCAATAATTAAAAGAGTTTCGTACCCCTTTAACTCCATTACGTCCATTTTGACCTTATTAAAAGACTCCCAAATGTCTCCCAAATGACCCCAAATGTACTATTTATGGGGCAATCCTCCAGATTTAACATTTCATCACATTGAATTTTGAATAAAATTGGTGTGAATATTTGGTTTGAAAGACTGTGCGTACGAAACATTTCGCTGCGGTGGTTTGAATAGTTTTCAAAAACACTGTACTCCTTCGCAAAGTCTTTCAAACCAAATGGCGTAATGCTTCACACCAACTTTATTGAAAATTCAATGAAATGTTAAATCTGGATGTTTGCCTTATACATAGTACATTTGGAAGACGTTTGGGAGTCTTTCAATATTAATCATTAAGACGAACGGAACTGAAATGTGACGGGTACGAAACGTTTTGAATTATTGGTTTGTTTAATTTTGCTAGTACAGTGTTTTTCATAACTATTCAAATGAGCGCAGCAAAATGTTCAAACCATACACTGTTTTTGAAAACCATTCAAACCAACACAGCAAAATGTTTCGTACTCCTTCGCACAAAATCTTTCAAACCAAATGTTCACACCAACTTTCATTGGAATTCAAGATTCTGAAATCGTAATTCTAGAGGATTGCCATAGATGACTACATTTGGGAGTCTCACAGTACCAGTGAAGGGCTAGGACTGACGGAACTGAAGTGTGACGGGTAGGAAACTCTTTATATTATTGGTTTGTATAATTTGCTAGTGTGGTTTGTATCTTTTTATCGTGCGCGTTTGAATACAGTGTTTTTTGAAACTATTCAAACCAAAGCGACAAAATGTTTCGTACTCCTTCGGACAGTCTTTCAAACCAAATGTTCACACAAACTTTAATCAAAATTCAGTGTGATGAAATGTTAAATCTGGAGGATTGTCTAATAGATAATAAATTTAGGAGTCTTGCAATTAGTCAAGGTTCAAACCGAAAGGAACTGAACTTCAAGGCGTACGAAACCTTTTGAGTTATATTGGCTTGTTATTTTGCCAGTGTGGTTTGAATTGTTTTCTGGCGCGGGTTTGAATAGTTTTCAAAAACACTGTAGTTTCGAAAAACACTGTACTAGCAAAATTAAACAAACTGATAAGTCAAAAAGTTTGTACTTATGAATAAAAAAATGCTAAGGACCAAGGACTTGAAATAAGCGGTTTATGTGAAGTCTTAATTTAATACAGTGTTTTTCGAAACTATTCAAACCCACACAATGAAAGATTCAAACCTCACTAGCAAATTATACAAACCAATCATTCAAAAAGTATCGTACCCCTTCCACTTCAGTTCCTCTCGGTTTTGAGCCTTGACTATATTGAAAGACTCCTAAATTTATTACTTATAAGACAATCCTCCAGATTTAACATTCCAGAATTTTGAATCTAATGAAAGTTTGTGTGAACATTTGATTTGAAAGATTGTGCGAAGGAGTACGAACATTTTGCTGTGTTGGTTTGAATAGTTTTCAAAAACACTGTATTCAAAACTGTACTTTTTGAAGGATTGGTTTGTTTAATATTGTTAGTGTGGTTTGAATCTTTTTATCGTGCGGGTTTGAATTGTTTTGAAAAACACTGTATTCAAACCCGCACGATAAAAGATTTCAAAACGATTCAAACCCGCAAGATAAAAGATTCACCCATGTACAGTCTTTTTTGAAACCATTCAAACCAAAGTCACAAAATGTTTCGTACTCCTTCGCACAGTCTTTCAAACCAAATATTTCACACCAACATTCATTAGAATTCAATGTGATAAAATGTTGAATCTGAAGGACTGCCTTATATATAGTACATTTGGGGTCATTTGGGAGACATTTGGAAGTCTTTTAATAAGGTCAAAATGGACGGAACTGGAGTGAAAGGGGTACGAAACTCTTTCAATTATTGGTTTGAAACATTTTGCTAGTGCGGTTTGAATCGTTTTATCGCACTGGTTTGAATCGTTTTCAAAAACATTGTACAGTGTTTTCGAAACTATTCAAACCAGCGCGGTAAACAATTCAAACCACACTAGCAAATTAAACAAACCAATCCTTCAAAAAGTATAGTTTTTTTCGAAATGATTCAAACCCGCACGATAAAAGTTTCAAACCACACTAGCAAATTTAACCAACCAATAATTTAAAGAGTTTCCCACCCTTCACACTACAGTTCCTCCGTCTTAACCCTTGATGAATATGGAAAGAATCCCAAACGACCCCAAATCTACATATAAGACAATCATCAGATTCAACATTTCAGAATGTTGATTTCATTGAAAGTTGGTGTGAACATTTGGTTTGAAAGATTGGTCGAAAGGGTACGAAACATTTTGTCTCGCTGGTTTGAAGAGTTTTCAAAAACACTGTACACCAACTTTAATAAAATTCGATATTCTTAAATCTTGAATCTGGAGGTTTGCGTCATACAGTGTTTTTCAATACTATTCAAACCAATGAGGCAAAAAGTTTCGTACTCCTTCGCAGTTGTTCAAACCAAACGTTCACACAATTTTCATTAGAATACACTATTCTGAAATGTTAAATCTGGAAGATTGCCTTATATGTAGTGCATTTGGGAGACATTTGGGAGACATTTGGGAGACATTTGGGAGACATTCGGGAGTATTTTAATATTAATCAAGGGTCAAAACAGACGGAATTGAAGTTAAACGGGTACGAAACTCTTTAAATTATTGGTTTGGTTAATTTGCTAATGTGGTTTGAACATTTTGTGGCACTCATTTGAATAGTTTTGGAAAACACTGTATCTACATTTTGGTCTTGTAGTACCAGTCAAGGCCAAAACGAACAGAACAGAACAGGAACTTTTGAATTCTTGGTTTGAATTGTTTTGTCACACTGGTTTGAAACATTTTTTGGGGCAGTTTGAAACATTCTGTCTCGCTGGTTTGAATAGTTTTCAAAAACACTGTAGTACCTCTTCAGTCCGGTTCCGTTCGGTTTTGAGCCGGTTTTGAGCCCTGACTAACATTTCAAGATTCCTAGATGTATTACCTATTAGACAATCATCAGATTCAACATTTCAGAATTTTGAATTCCTCGCTGCTTTGAATAGTTTTATCTAATAATTAAAGTAATTCATTAGAAATTGGAGAGCCTTTTGCGGTGAAAATTGCACGTACGGTTCAGTGGAAACATACAGTGTTTTTCAAAACTATTCAAACCCGCACGATAAAAAGATTCAAACCACACAGGCAGATTATACAAACCAATATTTTAGAGAGTGTCCTACCCGTCACACTTCAGTTCCGTCCGTCTTAACCCTTGATGAATATTGCAAGACTTCTAAATTTATTACATACAAGACAATCGTCCAGATTCAGCATTTCATCACATTGAATTCTAAAAGTTGGTGTGAACATTTGGTTTGAAAGATTGTGCAAAGGAGTACGAAACATTTTGCTGTGTTGGTTTGAATGGTTTTCAAAAACACTGTAATAGTCTAACAATGGAACCGGTGAACTATCTGAAAGTGAAATACGTAACACATAATCAAGATACCTTTTTGGAATAAAGATACCTTTTTGGAATATCAGCTCAACATATTTGGGCTAATAGTGTTAAATATTTAATGGGTAATAACCTTGGTACTTTTAATATTATTACTAGACCAATCAGATGGGACGGAGGACTCGTAGTAGTATACTTTCATATATACAATCAGAAAGAGTAGGTTTAATAGACAATGTCCTGCCAATGACCAGGGTACAGGGCTTTTAGGAGGAAAAGAAAGCTACGAGATCGGGGAAAGGGAAAAGGAAACGAAGTCTGAGACTGCACCAAAATCACAGTCTCGTCAACCCCAACAGGACAAGTTCAAATTCTAGTCTCCTTTCAGATTCACATTCACTCATTGACACTGACACTTGCATTCACTTATATCTTGGTCATGGCCTTTCTATACGCACTGTCACGGTATCCATACTGTCAGTCAGTGATACAGTGTTTTTGAAAACTATTCAAACCAGCGCGATAAACAATTCAAACCACACTAGCAAATTAAACAAACCAGTCCTTTAAAAAGTATAGTACCTATTCAGTTCGGTTAGGTTTGGTTTTGAGCCGGTTTTGAGCCCTGACTAATATTGCAAGACTCTTAGATGTATTACCTATTAGACAATCATCCAGATTTAACATTTCAGCATCTTGGATTCTAATGAAAGTTGATGTGAACATTTGGTTTGAAAGATTGGTCGAAAGGGTACGAAACATTTTGCTGTGTTGGTTTGAATAGTTTCGAAAAACACTGTAGTTCATGAGCAGTTAATGAGTACTGTCAAAATATCCAGCAGTGCCTTCATCAGGACCCAAGAATAAGATATTGTGTTTGTTGAGAATCTCGTCGTTACTCTCTTTCAGATCGGGAATGTATTGTTTGAGCAACAAATCAAAGAGTTGATTTGAAAACACTGTATTGTAGTGCATTATATACCCGGCCAGTGCTCATAACCAGTCCACCATGGTCAGTGCTCATAACCAATCCACCATGGTCAGGCACCATTGTCATCCCTCCTACTCCTTCTTCCAACAGCTATATAAGTAGCACAGATTAGGAATCATCAACGAATACAGATGACTAGTAAATGCAACAACTAGTTTATATTAACTAGTATATACTAGTAATAATAGACTAGTGATCAGCAGAAGAAGTCAGTTGTAGTGTAGTCCTAGTCTAGTATAATTTAGTGATCAGCAGAAGAAGTCAGTTGTAGTGTAGTCCTGGTCTAGTATAATTTAGTGATCAGTAGAAGAAATCAGTTATAGTGTAGTCCTGGTCTAGTATAATTTACATAACCAGGTCACCATGGCCAGTGCTCATAACCAGTGTATTGTTTGAGCAACAAATCAAAGAGTTGATTTGAAAAACACTGTACAGTGTTTTTCGAAACTATTCAAACCAACGTGGCACAATGTTTTGTACTCCTTCGCATAGTCTTTCAAACCAAATGGTAATGTTTCACACCAACTTTAACCAGAATTCAATGTGATGAAATGTTAAATCTGCATGATTGTCTAATAGGTAATAAATCTAGGAGCCTTGAAATGTTAGTCAGAGCTCAAAACCGAAAGAAACCGAACTCGAAGGGGTACTATACTTTCTGAATTATTGGTTGGTTAAATTTGCTAGTGTGGTTTGAATTGTTTTATCACGCTGGTTTGAATAGTTTTGAAAAACACTGTATTGTAGTGCATCATATACCCGGTCAGTGCTCATAACCGTTCACCGTGGCCACTGAGTTTTTAATTCATCAAATAACATGGTTGTATGTTAAATAAAGCTATGGGACTATATACAAGTATATATGACCATTGAATGGAGTTATTGTCTATATATCTACACTACATTTGAAGACTAAGATCTGCACACAGGACTACTAGAAAGACTAGCACCTTCCTCCTCGAAGCCGTCCTCTATGATGAAGCCTCTGCGCGAGTACAGTGTTTTTGAAAACTATTCAAACCAGCGAGACAGAATGTTTCAAACTGCCCCCCAAAAATGTTTCGAACCAACAAGATCGAATGTTTCAAACTGCCCCCCAAAAATGTTTCGAACCAACAAGATCGAATGTTTCAAACCAGTGTGACAAAACAATTCAAACCAATAATTCAAAAGTTCCTGTTCTGTTCTGTTCGTTTTAACCCTTCACTGGTACGGCAAGACCCCAAATGTAGTACATATGAGGCAATCCTCAAGATTTAAATTTCAGAATAATGAATTTTACTAAGGTTGGTGTAAAACATTACGCCATGGTTGGAAAGACTGTGGGTACGAATCTTTTTGAATCATTGGTTTGTTTAATTTTGTGCGTTAGTTTGAATAGTTTGGTGCGCTCGTTTCAATAGTTTTGAAAAACACTGTACTTCTCGTCAATCACTCGACGTGGAGACCGCTTATCGCAGAGATGTACACCGATGGTTTCCCTGAAGTCCTCTTTGATCAAGGGCTTGATATTGTTAGTATCAATGTGGCCGTCCCACGTGCCAATCAATGTATCAATGGATCTGCTGAATGGTGACGAGTACCATTGAGTAGGCAAGTGCAAACCGTCGTTCAACTCCACCGCAAGCTGGTGGTGGTTATCCTTGGCCTGCAGTTGTCCCAATTCGGATGCACAGAATCATCTGTAGAATTCAAAGAAGTCGGTGGATGCGTAGAAAGAAGTCGGTGGATGCATAGAAAGAAGTCTGGAATTCCGAGTTGTCATCTGTGATTATTTCCATGCATAAAACATCATCTGGAAGATCATATACCTTAACGTTCTTGATTTGCACAGAGTGAACTTTTTCGTCATATGTGGCCCAACCTTTGCA
>NKZA01000288.1:0-11416 GCA_002374405.1 Metschnikowia cubensis | reverse complement strand
TGAAAACCATTCAAACCAACACAGCAAAATGTTTCGGACTCCTCCGCACAATCTTTCAAACAAATGTTCACACCAACTTTCATTACAATTCAAGATTCTGAAATGTTGAATATGGATGGTTGCCTCATATATAGTACAGTTGAGGCCATTTGGGAGTCTTGCAATATCAATCAAGAGTCAAAACGGACGGATGGAGTGAAAGGCGTACGAAACTCTTTCAATTATTGGTTTGCTTCATTTGCTAGTGTGGTTTGAATCTTTATCTCGCTCTTTTGAATACTTTTGAAAAGTACTGTAGACGAAAGACGAATGTGCCAGTTTATTACACCCTGGTTTAAATACTGCGGCTGGACGGGCAAATGTATCTGTCTTTATTTGAGTTCAATGTATAGAGTGGGGTGGTAAGTTTCTGATGTTACAGTGTTTAACTATTTAAACCAGCGCAAAAGTTTCGTACCCCTTTGCACAATCTTTCAAACCAAATGGCTTTATGTTTCACACCAACATTCTTTAGAAGTCGATATTCTGAACTGTTAACTATGAGAAATGCCTTATATGCAGTGCGTCTGGGAGTCACTTGGGGTCTTACGGTATCAATCAAGGGTCAGACGGAGCTGAACTGAACGCCTTTCATTGGTTTGTTTAATTTTGCTAGTGTGGCTTGAATCGTTTAACGCTGGGGTCTGAATACTTTTGAAAAAAGTGTACATTCGCATTCAGTGCTCCTTGATTAGTATAGTAACAGTTATTGTTACCGGCCATGGTCAATATTCTATTTAATGAGGTACAATGAAGCTTGTCATGTAAATCTAGGATAATCAATGTATCTGGAATCATAGCCCACAAAAGTTAGCATGAATAGTCTTGGCCAATCTGCTGAACTGCAAGAACTTGTTTCTATATAAGGCATTAGCAAAGAGACTAGGGAGCATCTGGGGGATTCTGACCTTACATTCCACTTTCTCAAATTGAAAAAAACTGACTAACTTGAAGAGCGATTCAAGGTCTCGACACTCTTATATCATCGACAAGCGACTGGAAATGCTTCACCGTGGCTCAGCAAGGGAACTGTTTTCGTGAAGAGATGTCCCGTTCCATGGCGCATCTAGCAATGAAATTTGTCTTTAGTGATACCAGAAGATCGTCTATCTGGCAAGCGGTGAGGCCATTCAAGCCGTTCTTTTGGATTACCAGCCATACGGTCTTCTACTCAGCCATCTACTCATCCTTTCCTGAAGAATTATAAACCACTACTCACTACTACACTACACTACTACACTACTACACTACACTACTACACTACTACACTACTACTACACTACTCCTACTACTACACTACTCCTACTACTCCTACCCTACCACTAATCTTCTGACCCACCGCCCATTGGTCTAGTAGTACCAGTGTATAGGTGTGGTATAGTAATACACGGTATGGTACTTAGAACCTATACATGACCTCATCAAAGACCTAAAGACCGTGGAGTTAAGGACCCTAGGGTGGTCAAAGTTCCATGGAAAGCAGGTCTGGATTCATACCTAGCAGGCTCAAGCCAGAACATTAGGCACTATACATGGGTCACTGTATAATCGGTGTATGAATGTCCATGACTACTAAATTCTGATACTATGTAGCCATGGACCAGTTTCCTCTTTGCAAGTATTGGTGACTGAACATAGTAAAGTACCTGACGTAACAAGAATCTAACAGTTCCGGTGTCTAGTGTGAGTTGAATTCTGAAGTGAACCAGTACATACTGATATAGGATACATACTGATATAGGATACATACTGATATAGGATACATACTGATATAGGATACATACTGATATAGGATACAAACTACATACAAGTGTCTTTCACTTCGAGATCTGGCCACTTTGTTGACTCCAGCTCGCAGCCTCTTTGGGGCCCAGTAGCCCGAAACCGTTTGCCAGAAAACACGCTTTTGGACCTCTTCTGGGTGCGTTAAGGTCTCATCTTGTGCACACCTAGAAAACCTGGAGCTCTGGCATGTTTTCTTCATTCATTGACCTTGTGAACTCTAGCCTATGTTGATGCGGCTGTCTAACTGACATCAAGTCCAGTCTTTCACTTAACATTACTAGATCCATGGAATATGACATATAATGATTGAGCTCACGTGCCCAGATGGGGAACAGATGCTACCTTCTACCTTCTGCCTTCGGCCAGACTACTTATTGGTGAGTCATCACAGATAATAGTTTCGAATGGGTAATAAACTTGATGAAAAGAATCTAACATACCTACACTACTCACTACTCACTACTCACTACTCACTACTCACTACTCACTACTCACTACTCACTACTACACTAGTTTAAAGTGCCTGGGTTATATAGTGAATTAATGAGATGGGATCTAACTGCATCCAGATCTAAACCTACTGTCGGTGGAAATTCGGATATAGCAACCTCGGCTGGTATGTGCGTGTGTTTGGGCACATTGTTATTTTCTTATTCTGAATCTGTACTATTGTCTTCCAGTTGCAACATCAAGAACAGATTGAAATTGAACTTGCAACTTCCAAAACATATAAAAGTGGTACGTATAAAGGTGGGCCTTTCCAAGTGAAAAAAAAGAAATAAGAGTACTGGCCAAAAGTAGCCACTGGATTCGCCTCTCTTTAATTGCGACGAAAGAATGGGTACACCCTGGGCTTCCATTGGGTTTTTTTTGCTAGCATTAATGGTATTTTTTTGGCCTCTCTCCGTCGGAGATGGCCGACAAGGGGTTGAGTCTGATGTCCTTTGGGGTATCGTGCACCCACCCCACCTGATTCTCTCTTCAAGGTACTCATGGCGTCATCAAAACTCCTTCCAGCACAATGTACTTAGGCTTCCACAAGGGTGTTTTTGGCTTTGCTCCAGATATCGAGGCAATTAGTTTGAGGTTGCATAAGAAAGGGAAGTTTCAAAATGGTCCGTTCCAGGCATGTGCCTTGATTCCCGACATTTTGTATGATGTTTTCGATGGAGCTCCCGAAATATCCCGCGCATCCTATTCCAAGGTAGATATCTATCTTTTGCGTTATGATCCAAATACTGGAGCTGTCATGAAGTCTTTTGGGGGAAGATAGAATGCATATTTCTGATAAGGAAGTGGGGCCAAAGCGGAGACATAAGCACGGGAAGCATAGCAGAATAAACAATAGAAACTGGGCAGGGATAAGTCTGAGGAGGGAGTTGAAAAGCCGGAAAACGTTCATGAACTTGAGGATGAGAAGCCGGAAACAATTCATGCAAAGTTCAAGGATGAAAAGCCGCAAAAGGGGCACGAGATCAAAGATGAAAAGCTCAATGGTGGTTCGGGAAAACATCCCAAGCCTTTCTCCAGTATACCGTCCAACTCCAAATAGTTTTCAGAAGAGACGACGATACCGTCGTTCTACTCACCCACTCCCTCTATATTCTCAACAAAGAATTTGGGTATTGACTCATGGAGTACCATGAAACCCTACCAACGAAACATACACTCCATGTACTTTGGGTTTTATGAAGGCCTGTTTGGAATTCGGTCTAAGTTCCTCAACACTCGGATGCTTTTCAATAGAAAATGAGAAAGATGCTGTTTTTCAATAGAAAGTGAAGTAGATGTTGCTTTTCAATAGAAAATGCACTAGATGTTGCTTTTCAAACATTTTTTGTACATGGCAACAGCAAGTCTTTGTCCCTTCGTCCATACCACATCAAGCTTGTTTTGACGTGGATATCTATCTCATACCTTACCACACAAATCTGGTGCTAAACGTTTTTCCCGAGAACAGTCAAAAACGAAAGGAAGAACTGGACAAAACAGAATAGGATCAGTGTCCTGAATCTAAATTTCTTGCACCCAGTACTCTATACCTTTCTGTTCATTCATATTTCGCTGTATCTGCGGATGTCCAGCAATAGTCACTGTCCAAGTACCTAAATTTCTTTTTTGTTTGCTCCTTTTTTTTTGCTGCACATCGAAGGCTTCTCGTTTCACTGTCCAACAATTTTTTAAACGGTTTAGTTTACATGTCAGTATGATCACGTATTCAGACCTAGAAACCGTGCATGTTGAGTTCCACTTACGGGCCAACTCGTTATTGCAAGACATGGATTGACTCCGAGCCATGTGGGATTTTCCAAAAGGTATTTTTTTGATATCACAGTCGAAAAGAAACGTTTGGTTAATGGCCTCAAAGCAAAATTTCTCAACTACCCATTCTCGTTCATGGGTTTTGGTGATGATTCGGGGACCAACGGATGACTTTGTTCAGGTGGACGTATACCTTTTACCGTGCCAAGGCCAAGTGTGGGGAGAAGGAAGGCTTAAAGTTGTTTGCGAAGACATTGTTGGTCAATTGCCTTGAGTTAATTTTGGTATGGAACTCTATTTCCAGTATTTCCCCTTGTAGTAGCGCTCAGCACTGGGCAGTAAAAGAATGACCTGAGACTGATCTAAAACGAGTAGTCAGCCATAATTAACAGGACTGTCAAATCACAGTGTCAAATCCGAGCCTAAAAGTCAAAGCAGGAATGAAGATGGGAGAACGAATTGCAACCCGGTTTCTATGGTGGGTCAATTTGTAATGACGTCTTGGAAATTGATTCTGAAATCTTGGAAATTGATTCTGACGTCTCGGAAATTGATTCTGAAATCCTGGAAATTGATTCCGACGTCTCGGAAATTGATTCTGAAATCTCGGAAATGATTCTGACATCTCGAAAATTGATTCTGCTTGTAGTGGTGGGCATCACCAAAGCAATATGTGCCAATTCAGGGTGCACAGTTAGTGGACCGGGCTCTTGCCAAAGACCCAAATTGTCTAAAAGTAAACCATTTCAACACTAAAGCATCTCTATTCCTGGAAATAACATTTTGCTGGCGGAATTAAGGTTCTTAGTTCATGCGCTTATTATTCCACTGTAACAATAGCCAGTGAAATATAAAAAGCAGGCAGTAGAGTCCCCGGGAGTCAACCGTAGGCTCTCATGGCATCCTTGTTAACCTTTGTTAATGTAAAATGTACTACACTGAATCACATCACATGACATGACATCTATGACCTCAAAGCCCTTTTATGACTGGTACCTTAATAATGTTGTATGAGCAGTCGGGAGTCAGTCAGCATTTAGTGCTGAAACAGGGCAGTTGTGCGAAGCGCACTTCACTAGTGCCTGCCCGCAGCGCACCTGCCGGCTAGGGTATGTTGTTTCAGTTCTAAGAAAGCCATTAATAGATGTTAACGTACACCATTGATCTGTTGATCCATTGTCTATTGATGCACATAGCTATATTTGTTATAGATGTGCTTCAGATCTGTTTCACGTCTGTTTCACATCTGTTTCAGAATTGCCACACGTTTATTTAGCAAAGTCACTTCGTCAATGCAGAACTTTTTTCCAGTGCTTGTTCGCCAAATACTGTTCGGTTACATGCTCATATGCTTTTGGTGGTAACTGGCTACTGCTCAGTGCGCATTCTCGCTTGGGGTAAATGGGAAAAGACAATGGGAATTATTCCCAAGAGAACGAGGCTTTGTTCGCGGCAGGGTTGTGTGCAGGGGGTATTATCCTGGGCAGAGCCGAGACCCTACATGACGAGGCTGACAAGAGCTAAGCTTTTTCCACGATAATGACTTGGTCCCTGCACCGCCTCCCCTGAAGAGTACTTAAAGATCACCATTACCATGTTCTCGCTCAATCACCTAACATGATTTTACCAACTCCCAGCTTGGCTGTCTTGACTGCTGCTCTCTTTGTCTCCTCGGTGGCCTCCCGCCCAACGAATGGAAGCTGTCGGCGTGTCGAGCGTGAGCAAGCAACCCAAAATGACTTGGTTTCCATCAGATACCCTTCTGGAGAAGTTCTTCCTCTCGTGGATAATGTCTGGTTCAATGGCTCTGAATGTTCCAGGTTGGGCCCCGACTTCAATCTTCCTCACGAATGTCTCTACCATAGGATTTGTTATGGGGGAAATTCTCCACTTCTTTCTCGTTGCTTTAAGGATCCTGAATATTTCCAGCAGATGGAGTATGAAAGAAGCGAGATCGATTCACAAGTTGTGTGTGCTTTCCTGATGTTGTGTAACCGGGAAAAGAAGCCCCCAAAACAAAGCCAAGAAGATCAAGAGCGTGAGGAGGCTAAGCAGCTGATCGAGCAGAAGTGCAGAGCTGTAAAAAACTACTTTACTTATGCGGCTCCCAAGGAATGTGCCTTCAAGAAAGCTATTCAGTTGGGTATACACAGCAATATTTATGCCGACGTTTACCATGACGACAAGAAAGATAGCTGCGCCAGTTTTGCGCACAGAGTGGATACTTTCTCAGCTGAATGTGTTTCCTGGTACGTTGAGACTTTGGACAAGGTAAACCCTCCACCAACTGAAGGCGAAAACGCATCCGAGAAGCCTTCTGAATCTGCTACTGAGATATCCTCTCAAACCTCTGTCGAGACATCCACTGAGACTGTCCCAGCTCAAAACGAAAAAACCGCAAATGACCTGGTGTCCATCAAATACCCCTCTGGTGAAGTGCGTCCTCTCGTAGACAATATTTGGTACAAGGGCGTTGAGTGTACCAAAGCCAGCCCCGATACGACACTTCCTCACGAATGTCTTTACCGCAGCATTTGCTTTGGCGTAGACTCCCCAATTTTGAAAGCATGCTCTCAAGACAATGAATACTTGCAGAAGATGGAGTATGACAGAAGTGAAATCCATTTGGAGTCGGAATGTGCTCGTAAAATGTTATGCAACCGGGACGTGAAACCTCCTCAGCAAAGCAAAGAGGATCAGGAGCGTGAGAAGGCCAAAGAATCCTTCATTGAAGAAAATAAACCAAACTTGGTTGACCCTTAGAATGATTGAGGTTTTGGAAGATAAAGAGTGTGTATTTTAGAATCGAAACTTATAAGATTATTCTTCCTATGATTCTAAACATGTTGACAAGTTGGATGGGCTTAAAAAGTGAAAGCCTTCAAGAGACTACATCAAGTCTTTTATCCAGTTTTTCATTGCCGACACTTTCTGTCTTTTGTTTGAATTTATTGACTGGCTACTCTATACCCATCTGGCAAAAGAGCTCCAGAAGTGTCTCTAAATTTTGAATCCACAGAGGCCGATTTGATGCATGTTTCTACATGATTATCCATAGTAAAGCCGTATTTTCAGACGCCGGCATTGACATATCTAGCTAGAAAAACTGAAAAGCAGTTAAAGGCCCTGTTCTGCAGTATTTAAGGATTTCACAGTCTTTGAGATTCCACATAGCCTTAGGGTTCCATATAGTCACTCTAAGATGTACAGTGTTTTTCAAGACTATTCAAACCAGAGCAGCAAAATGTTTCATACTCCTTCGGACAGTCTTTCAAACCAAAAGTTTACACCAACTTTCATTAGAATTCAATGTGATGAACTGTTAAATCTGGATGAAGGCCTTATATGCAGTACATTTGAGGTCATTGGGGAGTCTTGCAATTTTTTCAATCAAGGGTCAAAACGGACAGAATGAAGTCAAAGGGGTACGAAACCCTTTAAATTATTGGTTTGTTTAATTTTGCTACTGTGGTTTGAATCATTTTATCGTGTGGGTTTGAATCGTTTTGAAAAGCACTGTACACTAGTGAGCAACAGGGTCTGGTATATACACCTTGTATGTTTCACGTGAGTTTTTTAGACAATAGGGTGCTTGCGAAATAACAGTTTGCTTTCACTTTGGACTGGACTGTGCATTCACTTGAGTCACACGAGTGATTGTGGTCTGTGAGAGTATATGGGTTTACCCTTTAAGTGCATAGTGTAATATGCGCTTAGAGTGCCCACTCGGACAACTGGTATCAACAAAGTGTTTTGGGTATGATCCTTATTTTGGTCTTCCTTCTTGTAACAATACCGTCAATCAGGCTTTTTTTTTGAAAAAGCATTCGGCTCATTAAATTTATTGACCCAAATTTGGGAATTTCAGTGACTGGTATGGCTTCCCCAATTAAAAGGAAGGTTATGTGCAGTACACCAAAAAAGGTTCTCCACATTTATTCTGATCTTCCCACCATGTCTCAAGTCGAAATTGCTTTCAACTCCATAGTCGATAAAAGAGAGGAAGACCAGAGGTAGTGGAACCAAAAGAATCAATTCCATCAAGTATACCAAGAAAGTACCGTCGTTTCATATCAAAATCTTGAACAGTTTCTTGTACTCTTAAGCAACCCTCATAGCTTTCATCTTCACTAAAACGAATGTATTTTTTGTAGGCAACAATCCTTCTAGCTGAGGTTATTTCATAATCAATGTGGTCAAACTTCATGTTTCAACTGTGACCCATGATACTATTATGAGTTAGGTCCTTGACTAACAAGAACCAGACATTGTTGTTGGGGTTAGTCAAGAAATATCAGAGTCAGTCACAGTATCCAATTCACTATCATCGTGCACTGAGAACTAGACTTAATTATCAAAGGCTTAGCACTGACACGAATATTTTGAACATGAGACGGTGCTTGACTCAGATATGTATGACTCGCGTTAAATCTGCCAAATCAAATCTACTTCACTAGATTTCAGATACTGTTCGTTTATTAGTTACGAATCTTATTTAAGGAGAGGTATTAAGTAAATTTCCGTAGGAGAACAAGTCACAACTCTTGTAGTATAGTCCTTGGTCATAAGAAAGCCCCGGTTCGAGCCAAAATACTTGCACAAATATGGTTTGAGATTCATAACCTTGTAATCCCTGCTCAACTTCAACTTAAATGGCTTCTTCACATCTTTACCGTAGGACAAAATTTGGTTGACAATGCCAAAATATTCGGGGACTCCGTCAACCCAAATGTAAGCGAGATTATTGACATAGCTGAACTCGGGAATAGTGGGCTGGTTGGAATTAACAGCAAGATATTTGACGGTGCTAAGTTTGAGGGTAGTAAGAGGAACGACCTCATCATTGATATTGATGTGGAAGACCCACGTATAGCCTAACCCGGCAGTAATAACCTCTGCCACGGCAACAGTAGCAAGAGCGACCAATATGAAGTTCATGATGATTTGATTTGATTTGATTTGATTTGATTTGATTTGATTTGATTTGATTTGACAAGTAGTTCGAAGGGTTTCCTTTTATAGCACCAGCATATTAATGACACATTATTTTGGGTATAGGTCAAACGAATCTGGATTCGATTATGTGCGTGTCACTTCCTGTACGGGGCCAAAGGATTGTTAGCACCCTTAACCACTTCTAGAATTAAGCATAAGGTTTCAGATCCGAAGTATCATTCAGTCTTGAATATCAACTCAACCTTATTCCCCTCCACACTTATCCATCGAGCGAACAATTTCACACTAACAGTGTCACCAAGAATGTCAAACTACAGTTTCAAACTAACATTCTGAAACTGCAATTCCCAAGAATATCAAGCTAGCATTTTGAAACAAAGATTCAATTGTTCATGCAAGAATATCCTTTGAAAGCCATGACTCGGGGGTAGTCTTAGTCAGTCTTCATGTCAGGTACACATCTCATAAAACGATTTCTTGATAGATTAATCAAGAAAAACCGAGCACCCACATTTTATGCGCGGCACTGGCATGAGGTGTATTCTGACTTTTTTAGACCAGGCCCTCACTTTATAATGAGCAACACTGAGGAGTAGTTTCTTTACTCGCTATATTTCCACACCATGAAAAAAGAGCACACATGAAACAGAGAATAACAAAGTCACATAGTACATAGTAACTAAGTAACAAAGTAATAAAGTAACAAAGTAATAAAGTAACAAAGTAACAAAGTAACAAAGAAACAAAGTAACAAAGAAACAAAGAAACAAAGAAACAAAGAAACAAAGAAACAAAGAAACAAAGTACCAAAGTACCAAAGTACCAAAGTACCAAAGTAACAAAGTAATAAAGTAACAAATTAGCAAATTAGCAAAGTATCAAAGTAACAAGGTATCAAAGTATCAAATTAGCAAAGTATCAAAGTAACGAATTAGCAAAGTATCAAAGTAACAAATTAGCAAAGTAACAAAGAAACAACGTAACAAATTAGCAAAGTAACAAAGTAACAAAGTAACAAATTAGCAAAGTAACGAAGTAACGAAGTAACGAAGAAACAAAGTAACAAAGTAACAAAGTAACAAATTAGCAAAGTAACAAAGTAACAAATTAGCAAATTAGCAAAGTAACAAAGAAACAAAGTAACAAAGTATCAAAGTATCAAATTAGCAAAGTACCGAAGTAACAAATTAGCAAAGTACCGAAGTAACAAAGTAACAAAGTAATAAAATAACAAAGTAATAAAGTAACAAAGAAACAAAGTAACAAAGAAACAAAGAAACAAAGTAACAAAGTAACAAATTAGCAAAGTAACAAAGTAATGTTTGCATGAAACCTAAATAAGCGGAAATCACATGCTTTAAAATTTCTTCATGGGGGAAAGTTTAATTCTGGTTGGTGTTGAAGTGGAGTGAGGATTTTGAGTCTCACCGAGGCTGTAAATTGGTGGTGCGCGAAGTACAGTGCCTTTCAAAACTATTCAAACCAGCGCAGCAAAATGTATCGTACTTTTTCGCACAGTCTTTCAAACCAAATGTTCACACGAACTTTCATTACAATTCAACATTCTGAAATGTTGAATCTGGAAAATTGTCTTACATGTAATAAATTTAGGAGTCTTGCAATATTCATCAAGGCTTAAGACGAAAGGAACTGAAGTGTGACGGGTAGGAAACTCTTCAAATTATTGGTTTGTATAATTTACTAGTGGTTTAAATCTTTTTATTGTGTTGTTTGAATCTTTTTATTGTGCGGTTTGAATCTTTTTATTGTGCGGTTTGAATCTTTTTATTGTGTGGTTTGAATCTTTTTATTGTGCGGTTTGAATCTTTTTATTGTGTGGTTTGAATCTTTTTATTGTGCGGCTTTGAATAGTTTCGAAAAACACTGTACCGTATGTACGTTTCAGTGTTGCGCAGGTAATGGAAACGTCCGGGGTGAGAAATCGTTGGGGAAAAAGGGTTGGGTCTGATTCTAAAGTTACTCCAAGGTTCGTGGGACTCTTTCTTTGCCTTCTTTCGAGCCCGGAAACATTATTCTAATGACGAAGATCCTGGCCTGGGCACTGTTGGTGTCAGACAGAGAGGCTTCTGAATACCCCAAGGTACAGCACTTCCTCTGGTGGGTCTGACAAACTGGCTACTATGACTACACTAGTCCACCTACCAGTGGGGAATAGTCCAGCTTATGGAGAGTAATACAATAAGGTCCTAAGAATACGTCTGGGAAATTTGTTAGCTGTGTATATGGCCCTATAGGTTCCTGTATAGTCTCCCCAATGAAGCTGGACACTAAGCAATGTACTCTTAACACATTAGTTCAAAAAAATAATTTGTCAGCAAGAGTGAATACCCATTGCATAAATACCCTAAGGGGG
>NKZA01000211.1:0-25533 GCA_002374405.1 Metschnikowia cubensis | reverse complement strand
TTTCATCACAATGAATTTTATTAAAGTTGGTGTGAAGCATTATGCCATTTGGTTTGAAAGAGTGTGCGAAGGATTGCGAAACATTCTGTCGCACTGGTTTGAATAGTTTTCAAAAACACTGTACTCACGTGTGATGCCTCAAGCTCAACAGTGTACAGTGTTTTTCAAAACTATTCAAATGAGTGTGGGAAAATGTTTCGTACTCCTTCTCATAGTCTTTCAAACCAAATGCTCACACCAACTTTCATTAGAATTTACTAATTAAAATGTTAAATCTGGAGGATGCCGTATATGTAGTACATTTGGGGTCATTTGGGAGTCATTCCATATTGATCAAGGGTTAAGACGGATGGAACTGGTGTGAAAGGGGTACGAAACGTTTTGAAAGGTTGGTTTGTTTAATTTGCCAGTATGGCTTGAATCATTTTATCGTGCGGGTTTGAATAGTTTTGAAAACACTGTATGGTTGCGTTTCCACGAAATTCCATTGAGTTGCAAAACTCGCACCCGTCGTAAATCGTATCGCAAGTGTAACACGGTGTTTTAGATGTTGAACAGGATTCACTTCCCCTTACTTTTTGGGCGACTTGCCAGACCACAAGGATGATGCTTATAAGGTGGTACAAGCGGGATCAAGAAGCCTTATAGATTGTATACTGATAAGAATATCATTAGTGCAACCTGGGATTCAACTAGACTGGTGGGTATACGGAGGTATTTAGTAGATTTTAGTAGATTGTAGTAGATTGTAGTAGTAGTAAAGTTGTAGTACAATTATAGTACGATTATAGTACGATTACAGTACGATTATAGTACAATTGTAGTAGATTATAGTAAATTATAGTAAATTATAGTAGATTTTAGTAGATTATAGTAGTAGTGCAATTATAGTACAATTATAGTAGAAATGTAGTAGTAGTACAATTATAGTACAATTATAGTGGAAATGTAGTAGAAATGTAGTAGAAATGTAGTAGAAATGTAGTACAATTGTAGTAGGAATGTAGTAGTAGTACAATTATAGTCGATTTTAGTACAATTGTAGTAGAAATGTAGTAGTAGTACAATTATAGTACAATTATAGTAGATTTTAGTAGAATTGTAGTAGAAGTATAGTAGATTGTAGTAGTAGTACAATTATAGTACGATTATAGTACAATTATAGTACAATTATAGTAGATTATAGTACAATTATAGTATAGGAATATATTATAAATTCGACCTGTTGAACACTGGCTATGGTAAAAATCGCACTCGCTCCACCAATACCCTCCCACTATGCTCTCAATATACTAACCTACCTTATAAAATCGACTATACCAAAACTACCAAAAGTGCTAAATATAATACACTAAATCGACTCAGTCATCAGTGTTCGCTCTCGACTCCCACTCTAGGCCAAACGCGGTCGTGCCGAGTTCATAGCGCACCAAGTGGAAGTCACACTTTTCCTTTTCTCGCGAAGTCTTTTCCACCGCTCTCTTCGACTACGACTACGACTACTCCCCAATGCAAGCACCCGTCGTATATTTGAACGCCTCCACGGAGAGGCAGAGCGGGCGCCAGGCGCAGGTGGCCAACATCACCGCGGCAAAGGCCGTGGCCGATATCATCCGCACGTGCTTGGGCCCCAAGGCCATGTTGAAGATGTTATTGGACCCCATGGGCGGAATCACGCTTACCAACGATGGCCACGCCATTCTCCGTGAGATCGACGTGTCTCACCCGGCCGCCAAGTCCATGATCGAGCTAAGTCGAACCCAGGATGAGGAGGTGGGCGATGGAACCACCACCGTGATCATTTTGGCCGGTGAGATCTTGGCCCAGGCTTTTCCCTACATCGAGAAAAACTTGCACCCGGTGGTGATCATCCAGGCGTTGAAACAGGCGTTGGCCGATGCCTTGGAGATCATCCACTCGGTTTCCACTCCGGTAGATACCACCAATGATGAGGCCATGATCAAGTTGATCCGCGCCACCATTGGGACCAAATACATTAACAAGTGGTCGCAGAAGATGTGTGAGTTGGCCTTGAAGGCCGTGCGCACCGTGACCGTTGAGAAGGGTACCGAGAAAGAAATTGATATCAAGAGATATGCGCGGGTGGAGAAGATTCCCGGGGGAGAGGTGACGGACTCGCAGGTGTTGGACGGCATTTTGTTGAATAAGGACGTGACGCACCCCAAAATGAAGCGGAGAATCGAAAACCCTCGGGTCATCTTATTGGACTGTCCTTTGGAGTACAAGAAGGGAGAATCGCAGACCAACATTGAGATCACCAAGGAGGAGGACTGGAACCGCATCTTGCAGATTGAGGAGGAGCAAGTGCGCTTGTTGTGTGAGCAGCTCTTGGAGTTCAAGCCCGACTTGGTGTTGACGGAAAAGGGTGTGTCGGACTTGGCCCAGCACTACTTGTTGAAGGGCGGAGTGACTGCTTTGAGAAGAGTCAAGAAGTCCGATAACAACCGTATTGCTCGTGCTACGGGCGCCACCATTGTGAACCGCATTGAGGACTTGAAGGAGTCGGATGTCGGTACCAAGTGTGGGCTTTTCAAGGTCGAGCTCATTGGCGACGAGTACTTCACCTACCTTGTGGACTGCAAAGATGCCACGGCCTGCACGGTGTTGCTCAGAGGAGCCTCCAAAGATATCTTGAATGAAATCGAGCGCAATTTGCAGGATGCCATGGCCGTGGCCCGGAATGTGATGTTCGAGCCTTCTTTGAGTCCTGGAGGAGGAGCCACGGAAATGGCCGTGAGTGTCAAGTTATCGGAGAAGGCCAAGACCATCGAGGGCGTGGCACAGTGGCCGTACCAGGCGGTGGCCGATGCCTTTGAGGTGATTCCAAGGACTTTGATCCAAAACTGCGGTGGAAAACCCATCCGGATCCTCTCGCAGTTGAGAGCCAAGCATGCGGCAGGTGAACACACATTTGGAATCGACGGTGATTTGGGCAAGGTCGTGGACATGAACGACTACGGCATCTGGGAGCCCGAGGTCATCAAGCAGCAGTCCATCAAGACCGCCATCGAGAGTGCCTGTCTCTTGTTGAGAGTGGACGACATTGTCAGTGGTGTGCGCCAGGGCTAGATACTGTACTAATAGATCACAACAATTTGAGATCCGGTAGAACCTCTCAGTAGAATTGCAGGACTTGGAGCTACCAAAGAGGCATCACGGACAAGTTCGTGGTATACAGTATGAGAAATACCCACACCTCCCAATACGTACAACCACCCTTTACTCTACTGCTCTACCGGTACTCACTCACAGAAACCCCGTCACCCAAATGTGATGAAAAATGCAGTGAGAGGAGTCTATTATGTTCTATGATACACCCAACTAATACTTTTCTCGCTGGAGGTTCCTTAGAGGAACCCACGTGGCTCATATTGAGACAAACGTGTACCGGAAAACTCCACTAGTCTCCAGCAGTAGTAGCCATTTTACGAATCCATCATTACACCAAGAACTATGGCTATTGCAGAATCCACTGTGACTATTTCAAGCTCCATATCATGCCCACCGTAGCACTTTGTACAATGATGGCAGAGCCATTGTTAGGCAGAGTTGGCTAGATGAATCATTTCGTATAATAGTCGATTAGCCAATTATTTTGCATAAGCAATCGCTTTCAATAAGAACTAATCACAGGTGTATACTTAGTCAGAAATCAATAGGTAAAATAATAAAGAGCCATAGTGTAGATACTTGATAACTATTATACGGTTAGCCGTACTCCAAATCCCAACAGTTTTATGTTTAAAACCTATTGACAGTAGTCACGATAGCACCCGATACCTTAACTTAGTACAGTGTTTTTCGAAACTATTCAAACCAACACAGCAAAATGTTTCGTACCCTTTCGACCAAACTTTCAAACCAAAATGTTCACATCAACNAAACCAACACAGCAAAATGTTTCGTACCCTTTCGACCAAACTTTCAAACCAAAATGTTCACATCAACTTCATTAGAATTCAAGATTCTGAAATGTTAAATCTGGATGATTGTCTAATAGGTAATACATCTAGGAGTCTTGCAATATTAGTCAGGGCTCAAAATCGGCTCAAAACTGAACCGAACCGAACTGAAGAGGTGCTATACTTTTTGAAGGATTGGTCACTACACTACAGTACTTTTAAAATCTATTCAAACCCGCACAATAAAAGATTCAAACCACCCTAGAAAATTATACAGTGTTTTTAAAATCTATTCAAACCAGCGCAACAGAATGTTTCGTAATCATTACAGAGTCTTTCAAACCAAACGCTCACACCAACTTTCATTGGATTTCACTATTTGAGATGTTAAATCTGGAGGATGCCTTACATGTAGTACATTTGGGGTCGTTTGGGATTCTTTCCAAATTCATCAAGGGTTAAGACGGATGGAACTGGAGTGAAAGGGGTACGATACTTTTTGAAAGATTGGTTTGTATAATTTGTTAGTGTCGTTTGAATTGTTTTATCGCGCTAGTTTGAATGGTTTCCAAAAACACTATACAAACCAATAATTCAAAAAGTATCGTGCCTCTTCAGTTCGGTTCCTTTTGGTTTTGAGCCCCGACTATTATTGCAACATTCCTGAATTTACATAAGAAAATCATCAGATCAATTTCATCACTTTGAATATATTAAAGCTGGCCTGAAACATTATGCCATTTGGTTTGTTCTGGAATACAAAATTTTGTTATATAACCCTCAAAAACGTATTGCATTTGTTAAGATAATTTACTGTAGAACATTTAGTAATCGGGATTCAAATGTTACCGTTTGTCTCTGGTCTTAATCTAAAGTGAACTACAATTTGTATCTAGTGCAAAGCAAAGAGACGAGTTATTTTGTCATCCTTTATGGGAAATGTTGCCTTTTATTGGCCGAAAGAGTACGCAACATTTTGCTGTGTTGGTTGGAATAGTTTTCAAAAACACTGTATGATGCAAACCTCCAGATTCAAGATTTAAGAATATCGAATTTTATTAAAGTTGGTGTAAAACAAAAAAAACATAGTGCCATGGTTTGAAAAACTGTAGGGTACGAAGCTTTTTGAATCATTGGTTTGTTCATTTTGCTAGTGTGGTTTGAATAGTTTTGCTGCGCTCTTTTCAATACAGTGTTTTTGAAAACTATTCAAACCAAAGCGACAAAATGTTTCCCAATCCTTCGCAAAGACTTTCAAACCAAATGGTAATGTTTCACACCAACTTTAATCAGAATTCAACGTGATGAAATGTTCTGAAATCCTAAATCTGGCGGATTGCTTATACAGTGTTTTTGTAAACTATTCAAATGAACGCAGCAAAATGTTCAAACCACACTAGCAAAATGAAACAAACTGATAAGTCAAAAGGTTTTGTACTTATGACTAAAAAAATGCTAAGGATCAAGGGCTGGAAAAATGCGGTTTATGTGAAGTGTTAATTTAATATTCAAAACAGTAACATTATTGGTTTCTTTAGTATTGCTAGTATGGTTTGATGTTTTATTATGCGGGTTTGAATAGTTTTAAAAAACACTGTATGTAATAAATTCAGGAGTCTTGCAATATTAGTCAGGGCTCAAAACCGAAAGGATGTGAACTGGAGAGGTACAAGCTTTTGAATTATTGGTTTGTTTATTTTGCTAGGGTGGATTGAATAGTTTTATAGCTGACGTTTGGATGGGTTTCAGAAATACTGTATTTTTTTGCTAGTATGGATTGAATAGTTTTGAAAAATACCGTGGAGCACTGGTTTTGATGGTTACGAGCGCTGGTTTTTGATGGTTGCGAGCACTGGTCTACAATGGTTACGAGCACTGACCTACAATGGTTACGAGCACTGATCTTCAATGGTTACGAGCACTGATCTACAATGGTTACGAGCACTGGTCTACAATGGTTACGAGCACTGATCTACAATGGTTACGAAGACTGCTGCTCCTCCTCCCTATCAATACATCATAAACTAACATTAACAACTCTAGACTACCACACCCAAACCACACCAAAAATACACATCCACACACCCAAACATCTTCTCTATTGGTGTTATGTGGGAGTCAGCCTCGGCACGTGACGCGGCACGTGCGCGTATTTACATCCGCGCCGCTTCAGGAAACACGCTCTACTCCATGTCTCGAGCAGCAAGCCTCTCGACTGCGGTGACTTTGCATATCCACGTGGATTCTCCTGTGCTGCTCTGTTTCACCAGCTTCTGCATTTCTCATTAGCATCGACCAAACGGTCCTCTGGCTTCAGCCTACTGCATACGAACATCTGGAACTATCGACCCGTCGTTCCTTCGATCTCACGTCCACCATTTCCGTCAACTCGATCGCATCTCCAGTCCACGACTCATACACTCACACAAATCTATCCACACATACACATAGATTTACCACTCATTTACCACCCACCCACTCACTACCTCACCCATCTACCCTCACTACCTCACCCACTCACCCATCTACCTCATTCCCCGTCCATTATCCAGACTACAAACCAGTCATATTTCTCCACATCACTCAGTCACATTCCATAAATGTCGCCTGCCGTTCCGTTCATGGTCAAGACCAAAGTGTCGTGGACCGGTGAGCAAGAAGGCGACTTGGGGTTCCTTGAAAACGAAACCATTCGCGTGTTCCATACTGTGGACGATCTCTGGTGGCAGGGCTCGTTGGTGCGCAATGGGTCTGAGGGTATCTTCCCCAAGGACTTTGTAGAGGTGCTCTCGAGCTCGGGCTCCACCCCCAATACTCCGGTGAAGGACGCTTCGGCTGGCCTCCGAGGCCTGGCCGCAATTTCGCTGTCTGCATCGCCGTCTCCGGCGAAATTCAAGTACCTGGGTAAGACCTCCAACCCTCCCACTCCCAGCAAGGACCGCAACTCCAATACTTATGGCACCCCGTCCAAAGACAGAGCCAATACGTATGGAACTCCGTCTAAAGATCGGTCCAATACGTATGGCACTCCGTCTAAAGATCGGTCCAATGCATATGGAACTCCGTCTAAAGATCGGTCCAATGCATATGGAACTCCTGCCAAAGACCGCTCCTTCAATGGCTATGGCACCCCCAGCAAGCTGGAGCGGTCGCTCCACAACTTGGGCTACCGAATGCTGCCCAAATCCAAATCTACGCCTGCTGTTGACGAGATGAACATGAGCTACGAGGACGCAGATGCCTCATATCTCAGCTTGAGGTCCCGCAAGAGCCCCAAGTCCAAGCAAAAGCCCCAAAACAACCTCTATTCCCAATACGTGTTGGGCCTGGGCATGGTCAAGGCCAACACCACGGATAACTTGGTGGAAACGAAACGGTTGAGCCAGATGATCTCGCCCAATCTGTCTCCCGTCAAGATGAACAAGAGCTTGGGCAAAATCGCATATCAGAAGGGCCTCGAGCCCGAAAAGGACGACTTCTATCATAGTCTCTCGCAGAGAAAGCTTGAGCTCGAGCTTCAGTTGCAGCAATTGAAGGAATTGGAACGCTCGCACTTGCAGCTGAATGAGTCCAGTTTCATCAGTGAAGACCTCTTGCTGGCCAGACAACAGCAGGAACGCTACGAGTCTCGAGGCACAGACTTGACAGACGAAGATGATGATGAAGACGAGCCTCCTCCTCCTCCAAAGCACAAACGGTATGACGACTTCGAAAGAGACTTTGCCTGCAGCGCAATCTCCGACCACCACCATGAGAAAATGAAGTCGTCCTTGCAAAGTGACGTGTTGAATCTCTCGGAACTCAGTGCCACCAGTGCTGGGTCTTTTTACCGGCACAAATTCGAACGCAACGAAGCGTACGATGACCAAGACTTGCGCACGTCGGTGGCTCGCTTGAACATGGACGAGGAAGAAGATGTGATGAACGCTATATTCAAGGATAAAAAGTCCAAGCACCCCAAGGTGCTCCAGAAGTTGTTCAAGAAGAAACCGGAAATGAACTTGATGGAGCAACGCCTTGTGCAGGAACCCGACGACTGGCAAACCATCAAGATCGACCTCAACAGAATGAACACCCTTACTCTGCAGGATAAACAGCTCCGGACCAAGCGGGTGCTCCGCAGTGAAGGTAATTTTATCGTCAAGCCCTTGGAGTATATTTCGGAAATCAACACCAACGAGACGTTTGGACCGGACGACGAACCCGAGGTGCAAGCCATTCATTTCGACGAGAAAAAAGTTGAGGCTTTCGTGGCTAAGTATGCCATCGACTATGATTTCAACGACTTGATTTCGGATATCAGCGTGAAATTCAGCCAGTCACAGCCCAACCAAATCAGAGCCATTTTGTTGCACTTGTGCAAATTCGACATCATTGCTGAAGAAGGTGAACGCATCCTGCAGGCAAAGCCAAAACTCAAAGAAGTGTTGCAGACCCAGCAAGCCACGATTTTCCAGCTCAACTATATCTTTAAGAAACTCTTACAGGCGTTGCGGATCCCGGCAGAGGTTGTTTTGGGGTTCTGGAAAAAACCCAATGAGTTCTACCACTCGGACCAGTTTTCCGTTAATCACTGCTGGCTCTCTGTGATGGTGGAGAGCGATGGAAGGGGGAATGGGTGTTTCAAGTTGATTGACTTGTTGTGTTTTAAAAACGGCTCGATCTGCAATGTCTCCGGCGAGAACGAGTTCTATTTCTTGACCAACCCACTTGACCTCGTGTCCACCCATTTACCATCGGTGATCGAGTTGCAGCACGTGACCCCGCCTATTGACTTGAACGTTTCGTTTCATTTGCCCAGAACATACTCCGGGTTCCAGACAAACGGGCTCCAGTTCGTCAACTTCAATAATTCGCTCACGCGCATGGCGGACCTCGAGTTCTTCGAGGCCGACCTCTTGCTTCCTCCGGAAACAGAAGCCTTTGTGTTGATCAAAACCTCTCGCACCACGTCCAACGACTTCACGCTCTGCCAGGCATACTGGCGAGGCAACCAACGAATGGCCAAAATCAAGGCAGTGTTGCCCGAAAAGGAGGATATCGGAGTGTTGCAGATCTTCGCCGGGCCCAAGGGCAAACAAACGCATTTTGACAATATTCATGAATTGGCATGTGTCATTCCACTCTACCACAGCGGAAAGAACAAGCAGTGTGCGTTTGTCCCCCGGTTCCCCACGATCCGGGCTCAAAACAATGACCTTTACGTCAAGCATCCGCAGGTCAGCACCATCTCTTGCAAAAACACATACAACTTTGAAATCGACGTGCATCCGTCCACATTGCCAACGTCCGGCTTGGATGCCGACTTCAAGATCGTCATAGAATCTCCTTCAGGGAAATACTCCAAATTGGTGCAAGACAACCCGGGTCTGCCGTACGGCACCTTCAAGCAGACCGTTGCTTGCCAAGAAAAGGGCTTGTACCGTGGCTTGGTCATTGGCGACACCGGAACCTCGTGGTATGTTTTTGCCCAATGGGAATGCGTGTAACCAATGCAATTGGGATTCTTCTCCACATAACTAGACATCCAACCCACCGAAAACGCATAATGCAGTTTCGGAAGGTAACAACAGCCCACACCACCCTGTACTTAACTGTACTTGACTGTAATTGACTGTACTTGACTGTACTTGACTGTACTTGACTGTACTTGACTGTAATTGACTGTACTTGACTGTAATTGACTGTAATTGACTGTAATTGACTATAATTGACTATACTTGACTATACTTGTAGACTCTAATCTCTGGTTGGCAACGACAACACCTGCGGAAACCACTTTAGCGCAGTGCATCCCAAAGAACATCGTGGCCTCATGCTCCCATATACATCTAAAGCTGCCATATACACTACACCAGCATTCCCAATATGCACACCCCTTTTGAAGCGTAATCTTACACCGTAGCCCAAATCCTAGGCCCAGAAGTGGGAGAAATAGGAAGTGGGGCTGCATGCAGGAGCGAGAGTGGTATATAAGCGTATTGATGAGAAAGGCCCTCTTGCGCGTTCGCTCTCGCTCGCATTCCTCAGGCTGCAACATCTCCGTCTTCTCCTCCATGAGTGACTACACCAAAGCCAAGAAGGTTGGAGAGGGAACTTATGCCGTCGTGTATGTAGGAAAGCAGATCAAGACCAACCGGCGCATCGCCACCAAGGAAATCAAAACGGGCCTCTTCAAAGATGGGCTTGACATGTCGGCCATCCGCGAGGTCAAGTACTTGAAGGAGCTCCGGCACATCAATGTGGTGGAGTTGATCGATGTGTTCATGTCGCCCGATAAGAACTTGAACCTCGTGTTGGAGTTTTTGCCGTGTGACCTTGAGGTGCTCATCAAAGACCAATCCATAGTGTTCAAGTCGTCGGACATCAAGTCGTGGCTCCTCATGACGCTCCGGGGCTTGCACCATTGCCACCGGAACTTCATTTTGCATCGGGATTTGAAGCCCAACAATCTTTTGTTGGCTCCGGACGGCCAGCTTAAGATTGCTGATTTCGGCTTGGCCCGAGCTTTTGGTAATGCCAATGAGGATTTCACCCCGAAAGTGGTCACCCGGTGGTACCGAGCGCCCGAGCTTCTTTTCGGCGCCAAACACTATACAGGCGCTGTGGATGTGTGGGCTGTGGGGATTATTTTTGCCGAACTTATGCTCCGAACTCCCTACCTCCCGGGCCAGGATGATGTGGACCAATTGGAGGTGACATTTAAGGCCTTGGGCACTCCCACCGAGCAGATCTGGCCCAACGTGTCGTCCTTGCCGCTGTATAATGCTCTCCGTGTGTATCCCTTGCCATCGAGACAGGAGTTGCGCAACCGGTTCAGTGCTGCCACGGAAAAGGCCTTGGACCTTATGATCTCCATGACCCAGCTTGATCCATCCAGACGCTGCACCACCACCGAAGCATTGATGAGTGCTTATTTCACTGAGTCACCTTTGGCCACCAAGCCTGCTGAGTTGCCTTCCAAGGCTCCTGCTGGAGATAAGAAGCGGAGGAAACTCGAAGTTTGATGAACTTATTACTTGAAATATTTAAGTCAACTTCTGCGCTCGAAATTGAACACGAGATTGGACTCTGTATTGGGTCATCAAAGAGTCCAGAAGGAAAAAATGCCTTTCTTGTTCTTGGAGCCTGTTTCTATCTGCTGGTTATAGTTTTTTTTGAAGATCGAATTCTGATCCTTTCTGATCCTTTGATATCCAATTCTGATCCAATTCTGATCCAATCCTGACCTATTTCTGATCCAATTTTGATCCAATCCTGACCTATTTCTGTCAATATTGTTCATGAAGGTATCTTGTGATATGTCCCATTCCATAGAATGAGAGGTCCTTGAACTCCTAATTGATGAAATTGGTTCAAACCCATGTTCTTAAACTCAAGTGTTTAAGCCAAACGATTCTCCTGAGCAATACCTTGGCAGAGGTCCATTCTATTGACGGGACTCCCCATGCTCTGTATCAATGCTTGCATTATTATCATTGTCCTCAGGAGATAGACCTAGGTCGGAAGAAACGTCTTGTTCTTCAAGAAGTTTTTAATCAATGAGCGAAGGTGCTTTGTCTTTCATATGGCTCCAACTACCCCAGTTTGCAATAATAATTCCTTGGCGTTTTCTCGACTCTGCTGGTTGAAGAGGAAAATCTTGGGAGACTTCTTTTCGTCCACCACAGAGTGAAACCACTTCGATGCAACGGCAATAGATTCCATAGTATGTGCTCCATCGATGTACCCATGTTACTGGCTCAAAGCCTGGAACGGTTTGAACGGTTTGGCACCTTCCTTCCCACCGAGCGTTCTCAGGTTCCACCTTGAACTCCTCGGGAAGAGTTTGAGTGTCGACATCCATACCCAACAGTTTAAGATGGATCTGTGCTGCTCTCACGGCAACTGCCGCATTGATTTTTACAAGCTTTTCCTTGAGTTTAGTTTGAACACTTTTGTTGGTATCGTTACCTGAAACAAGTTTTGTTAAGAACTCAGGTTCTTGGGACAAGTTTTGTGAAGAACTCAGGTTCTTGGGACAAGTTTTGTTAAGAAACTCAGTTACCTGGAATTTTCTTGTTAAGAAACTCAGTTACCTGGAATTTTTTTGTTGAGAAACTCAGTTACCTGGAATTGTTTTGTTGAGAAACTCAGTTACCTGGAATTGTTTTGTTGAGAAACTCAGTTACCTGGAATTGTTTCGTTGGGAAACTCACTTGTCCCGGGGCAAACTTCTTATGCAGTTCACTCATCTTTAGAGCTGTTTGCTTGAAGACCCATGAAGCTATTCGGTCAAAGCCTGTGAACCTTGTCAGTCAGCTACTCCAGGATCTATTTCGGCTACTACAGAAACTATTTCGGCTACTACAGAAACTATTTGATTTTCAACTGCCTCACAAGCTATGTTCGTTTCTTGGTATTCCTATAAAGCTTTTCTCGGAGTTTATATGACAGGTGAGGCGAGCAAGCGAGTGCGGCAGCTTTATAGATTTGGTTTCGCGTGGCTGCAAAACCTGAAACAGTGGGGGCGGAATATAAAAGGGGCCATCCCCCGCACATAAATGGGCTCTTTTTTTATGAGGAAGCAAAGAGATTTGACGCACACCGAAATGCTAGGATAAGCAATGCAATGTACCAGTGCAAAACAATACAAATCCCGAAATAACCAATAATAAAATTTCCGTGCAAAACAGCCAATCCTAAAGAACCAGACATAACTAAAACTTAAATGGCGGAATCAAGCATACATATGAAATACCTGTGCTTGTGTCTGTTTGAAGGTGTGCTTGAAGGTCTTTGTTTCTACCATCCCTAGGCTTTCACTGAATTGGATAGCCAATATCCGCTTATGGGCCTTCGCTCCTACTCGTGTCACACCCACAACTACCCTACTGCTTGATCTCCTACTCCGACAAACATAATCCCAGTGTACCGGGTAGAAGTTTTCCTGTTGCCATCAACTGTGAAACCGGATTGGTGAAATTCTCCACTCCACCCCTTCCTCTCAGAAAAAGAGGGTGGCGGACTTGACTTTTACTCCTGGAGGTCTGGCAGTGTCTACGGAGGATGTACCACTGTTGATGCTATTCCTTTGTCCTAGAGGGATGCTTCATAGTTCGGATTAGGTTGTGATAGCGACAGTGACAGCGACAGTGACAGCGACAGTGACAGCGACAGTGACAGCGACAGCGACACTCGTCACGTGAGGAACTGGGAAGCACTCCTTGGCTCGTGGCACTCATCAGTTCCAGGAAAAGTGAGTTGCATTGAGTGGTCTGAGTTATGGTCCTGTGTCATAAAGTCCACCAAAAATACACCCAACCTCCCAAAGAATGTTTGATTTAGGCGAAGGGGAGACTATATGCAAGACGGAGATGAAAGATTTTGTATCCAGAGTGTTCCAAACCCTTTCTCCCCTTGTCTATACATATCCACCATCTGCTACTTCTGTGCAAGTCTTTGTTTGAGTTGAAACAGAATCACAGTCAACTCGAGCCTCTTATTAACTAGTTGTTGATAACTAGAGTGATACAATAGTGGCTTCTCAGGAATAAGCCGCACTGTTAGTTATGAGTCAGAGTTATAGTCTTCAGAAGACCAGTGGTGTACGGGTTTTTCTTGGGTTGGAACTATTTTTTAACTGTTGTATTGGTCGTTACGGTGATCTTGCATAAACCAGAGCGGTTGTCACTGGTTCCAATAACTCTAGTGATGCAGGGCTCTTCTTAGATTCTTGTATCTAACATTACAGTTGACCTGATTACCGAATACCCGAAACCTGAAAATATGAATCACTGAAAACATGACACACTGTTCTCGGACAGATGATTTCTCATAAGAGCAACTTCGTCCCTCTTATACCCCGTGGCCAAGCTCCTTCAAACAAGTTTTTAGATCACCCCATATCAGCTCTTGGTCCCAGCTTTGTCCTCTCCTAAAAAGGCCATCATGGTTTCATCTGCCTTGGGTATATTCAGTCACAGAACATACTGCCACAGAACATACTGCCACAGAACATACAGTCATACTGCCACAGAACATACTGTCATACTGCCACAGAACATACTGTCATACTGCCACAGAACATACTGTCATACTGCCACAGAACATACTGTCATACTGCCACAGAACATAGTACCCTAAAATGTACCGGTTCCTCGTGTCAATCAGTATTAGTATAGCGTATTACATTATATTCTAATGTAGTGCATTGCACTATACTAGATACTGAATACGATGGGTCTCTTTTATTCTTCCAGCAGCAAGGCAGTATGCTGTACACAAAGTACATGGTCTTCACAATAAAAGCACAGAAAAAAGTGCTCGAGAAGATACAGGAGAGAAGCAATAACAACAGCAGCACTAGTGGCCATAACTCCAACTGCACCAAGCTTTATAAGACTCCAGCTTAAGCACTTCTCATATGCCATGGAATTGGCTAAAGGTTTCATTTCCACTAAAATAATGGTAGTATGAATTCAGCACGGACTGAATCGACTTTGAGTCATGTTGGGACTGGAATAATGCATGCACCCGTACACCGGGTTTAGATGCAGTATTTTGCACCCAACTCAAAGCTTGGTCTCTATATTTCAAGCACACACAGTCCAAATCTGTATAATGTCTTCTATACTGCTTGGGCTTGAACACATCTTGGGCAGTTTCTTTTTCTGAGTGTAAACCTGCATCGGGTCTACATTTACGTGGATGGACATACCAAAACCACAAATCGAGCTTGCAGCACACAAGACAACGGCAGCTGTGCACCAAAAGCCGGTTTCCACGTTCCAAATTTTTTCCTGATGCTATGGGTGCATTTGCCAAGCCAAGGTTTTTCCGAAACCAACTTTCCAGATTTTTCCACCATGGGATAGTGTTTCTGGTCGACCACTAAAGACTGTGCGATGCCCCATGTTTTATGTATGCCTTTTTCACGTACGCCATTTGGGATTTTGGTTTGTTTTTTCCTTTAGGCAAAACACAAAGCCAATGTTTTTTGTGATTTTCCATACCAGAAACGAGTTTGTAGTCGGCTGCAGCGGTATATAAGCCGCGGTTTTCCCAGTTTCAACTTCCCACCAACTCACTCACCAACTCACTCCACCAACTCAGGCTCAAACTCAGACTCAAACTCAAACTCAAACTCAAACTCAAACTCAGACTCAAACTAAGACTCAAACTCAGACTCAAACTCAGACTCTCAAACTAAGACTCACTAAACTTTGCAATGCAAGCTCTCGACCAGTGTGACCATTTCCACCGGGTCTTCAGCTGCAATACCCCACTGGACATGGACTTCTCTCCATTCGTGGATGCTAAGGATACTCTGGCTTTTCTGGGTTTCCTGACTGCTCTTGGCTCCACTCCTCGTGGGCTTTGGGAATGGAGACCTACCGACTGGGCTCTTTGCAAAAGTCCCGGGGCCGGTCCTGTGGGCTGGAGAACCTTGGAGCTCTCTCCTTCAATGCAGGCTTTTTTGCCTGGCAAAATTCACCCAGACATTCTCGACCCAGCTATTGCAGAGGTCAATGAGACAGAGCATACAGAGCCACAAAACTCAGTTTTTGGTTCTTTGGACACTAGAACCTCAGCTTTTAAGACCTCTAAAAACTCCCAATTTGGTTCTTTGGACTCACAAAACTCAGTGTTTGATCCCGTGCACTCTAGAGACTCGTCTTTTGGTATGAGCACTTTATCCAGCACCTTGAGTGTCTCGCACGCCACGAAGCAGGCCTCGCGGTCCCAATCGAGGTTCCACTCGACTTTCCAGTCGATGATGCTGGACTTGGACTGGGACCTGGAGTCCAAACCGCCTCCAAAAGGCAACTTGCTTACGCAACAGACCATGGACTTTCTTTTTGGAGGCTCTATTCCATGCGATGCAGAGGCCATTGGAGACTCCATTGGCGAATCCTTTTGGGAAACCATTTGGGACCATGGCGACTTTGGAGACTTTGGGGAAACCAGGCACCATGCTCATGCACTGCCTTGGGACACGCCAAAGTCACACCCAAAACTTTGGGACCCTTTTGAAGTGGCCGACTCTACTCCCACGCCGGCTTGGGGTTTTGTGGACCCCGGACTGGCTGGAAATGGTGAACGCTCAAGTTAAGGTAATCTGAATAGTATAAGACAAAGTTAAAGAAATGGGGGACAGTAGTGTCATCCAGTATACACTTAGACATAGTTTAAGATCCCACATTTGAAGGCTCCGCCTATGGACGTATCATGAAGCCGATCTATTAGCGGCTTGAAAGGTATCTCAGAACAGTTCTCACCATTGGTGGAGTTTTTTCGAACGTCATGATTTTCTCAAAGTTAATAAGGTTTCTCGTTGGAGTATTTCACGAACATAGTAGAAGACATAAAGGGATTGAAGAACATAACACACTGCTGTAGACTGTAGACTGTAGACTGTAGACTGTAGACTCTACTGGGTCATACTATAGTGTCTCTTCTAGTCTAGTAATGCTAGTACATTGTATACAGTGTTTTTCGAAACTGTTCAAACCCGCGTCATAAAACAATTCAAAGCAAAATAACAAACCAATAACTCAAAAGCTTTCGTACTCCTTCTACTTCAGTTCCATGTATTTTGACCCTTGATTGATATTGCAAGACCCCCAAATGTACTACATATAAGGCAATCCTCCAGGTTCAACATTTCAGAATCTTGAATTCTAATGAAAGTTGGTGTGAGCATTTGGTTTGAAAGATTATGCGAAGAAGTACGAAACATTTTGCTGTGTTGGTTTGAATGGTTTTCAAAAACACTGTATAGTCACCTGTAATGTCTAGCAGAGTCTGGTAGTGCTGGTAGTGCTAGTAGTGCTAGTAGTGCTAGTAATGCTAGTAATGCTGGTAGTGCTAGTAGTGCTGGTAGTGCTGGTAGTGCTGGTAGTGCTGGTAGTGCTAGTAGTGCTAGTAATGCTAGTAGTGCTGGTACATCGTAATACATCTATACATAGTAAATTAGATTCATGAATAACATTAGGTAATATTAATATAAATTATGGTATTTTATTAGATCCATTATCTATGATAGTTATGGTACCAGTAGGCTTTCGCTGCCCCTTCTGTCCTTTCATCTGCTTCTTATCAAACTAAAATTACTAATAGATTAACTGGTGGTATTAAAACAGCTTATATCTCTCTTACTGCAGATTCTACTTTTAGAGAAAATTTCTGAATGTTCGCTTTAATATTCTTTTCTTTGGTTTATTCCCTAATTTTATTTTAAATATCATTTGAGAAAGTTTTTATCTTATTTATAAAATATAACCTCTTTCTATCCTTATTCCCTCATATTCCTTTTTTGATTAGAATGGTTTTTCCACGAACTAATGTTCTGGAATAGACTGCACTACTAATGGTCAATCAGTGTATGGAGGATTTTAGCTGCTTGACAATATTTGTGTTAGACTACAGCTCTAGGG
This sequence comes from Metschnikowia cubensis, assembly GCA_002374405.1. Lineage (NCBI taxonomy): Eukaryota > Fungi > Ascomycota > Pichiomycetes > Serinales > Metschnikowiaceae > Metschnikowia > Metschnikowia cubensis. Next base: position 8,192 of record NKZA01000211.1, on the reverse strand, counting down.
TTGAATATTATTGTTCTCACCTTTCATCACTGGAGTCGTTGTATATGTGGTGCTACAGTGTTTTTCGAAACGATTCAAACCAGGCGACGAAGATTTAGCCAGACAGAATGGTTCAAACACCAATAATTCAAAAAGAGTCGTACCCCTCCGGTTCAGTTCCGTCCGTCTTGACCCTTGATTGAAATTGCAAGAGCCCCAGTGACTCCCAAATGTACGAGGGAAAGTGCTTCGAAGTTCCATGAGTAGCTATGCTTGACACTGTGTGGCCTATTCCCTGGTCGACTCTAGTTTTGGCTCAGTGGCAGTGTTCCAGAAGCATAACTAATAGTCTCTATGCTTGCCCGTATACATATCGCAAACATACTCGGCAATGGCAAACGACGACGTGAGCCCAGGGCTCTCGATGCCTAGCAAGTTGATGAACCCACTGAACCCCTCCTCCTCGCGTATAACAAAATCAGCAAACCCACCGGTTCCCTGGGGATGGATCTTTGGCCGGATCCCACTGTAAGACGCTTGGAGCTCGTCGGTGGAGATCTGGGGGAAATACGTAGCAATTGCGTCTCTTGCTTTTTCAAGGTTGGTGTGTGACACCAGGTAGTCCAAGTCATTGGGGCTTTCAGTGTTGAGCCACTCCAAATCCGGCCCGAACCGCATGGCTCCGCTCAAATCAAACGTCAAGTGCGTGCCCAACCCACTAACATTGGGCTGAGGACACGGGTATATGAGCTTATTGATTTTCCTGCCCAAAGGCTTTTTGGGGGTGTACGAGAAATAGTTCCCCTTGGCAAAGTAGCTCTGGATGTGGCGCTGGCGTGGAAGAAGCATATTGGCAACTCGCGGAGCATGCAAACCACCACAATTGACTACATTTTCTGTGCTCACCGAAAACTCTTCCCTGCCATCCTTGCAATATACAATGTACCTGCCATTGCCCTGGTCATGCTCCAAGTTCTCCACGTGAGTGTTCAAAGCCAAGGTTCCACCAGCATTATCGAAGCGGGCATGGAAATATTGTGTTAAGTCGTGTGCTGAAACGATGCCAGTTGAGGGAGAATGGAGGGCACCATAAGAAGCACGAATGGCGGGGATCAAAGTGCGGGCCTGTTTTGCCAGAAGCCGTTCCGTCTCTACTTGCAATTGAGAGGCGTTTGCCAGCAAACTGTCCAAATATTCCGCCTCGGATTCGGACTGGGCCACGACCCATTTGCCACATTTCTGGTGTGGAACGAGCGATTGGGGTAGCTGGTATATCAACTCTTTACCCCGGATGCAGAGCCTGGCCTTGAGTGAAGACGGAGGGTAGTAAAGGCCTGCGTGGACCACCTCGGAATTGCGGCTGCTTGTTTCCATACCGAGCATTGGGTGCTGCTCCATAAGCACCACGTTATGGGCGGGGTTTTTCTGGAGCTCATGGGCTACGGCGATTCCGACGACTCCTCCTCCTATGATCACATGGGAAAAGTCCGAGAGTGGGCGGGCTGAAAAGGACCGACTGAAGCCTCGACTAAGCATGAGGTGCACACTGACGAACTTGCATCAGTGCGGGTATGCACCTGAAGTTCAACCGAGGGTAGACTCCTGTATTTAGTTGCCTCACTGGAAAATGTTCATATAGAGCTTACTTGAATTGAACCTGACTCTTGTGGCTTCCACACAACCTAGGTCACACACTTGAATTCCGAGACACTCCGAACTCTATTTCCCTCCTGTTATACCTAACTCAATAAACTAGCTGTTTTTTTTCTTCAACAAAGGTTGTATAGTGTAGTGGTTATCACTTTCGGTTTTGATCCGAACAACCCCGGTTCGAATCCGGGTACGACCTTTTTTGATGTCCTCTTTTGCAGATCTACGTGCCTGCACATACCTCCACACGTGGCGCGATAGAGATAAGTTCTAATTAATTAATTACTACTCCACCCACCTGCTTTCATCTCACCTTTCTTCCCCCACCCCATCTTCCACACCAAAGCATGAAGTTCGGCGACCACTTGCGGAAGTCGCTCATCAAAACTTACAGCTTCTACTACATCGACTACGATAACTTGAAGCACCAATTGAAAAAGACCTTAAAAGATAATGACTACGAATGGACCAACCAATTCGAAGAGGATTTCTTGAGCAGGTTGGAAGAGGAGTTGGACAAGGTTTACCTGTTTACCAAGGTCAAAAACACCGAGGTCAGCCGCCGCATCAAGGATGCTGAAAAGTACGTTTACGAGGTGGTGGATGCCTTGAAGAACCCTACAGGCAACAAGCCACTGGAACTGGACTTCGACGAGTTGGAGGACGAATTGTCAGATATCATTGCCGATGTGCACGATCTTGCCAAGTTTACGCGATTGAACTACACGGGATTCCAGAAGATCTTGAAGAAGCATGATAAAACCACGTCGTTTACGTTGAAACCCATCTTCCAGGTGCGGTTGAACGCCAAGCCGTTTTATAAGGACAACTACGACATTTTGATTGTCAAGTTGTCAAAGTTGTACGATTTGGTCCGGACAAGAGGTAACCCTGTAAAGGGAGACTCTGCTGCAGGAGGAAGCCAGCAGAATTTCGTCCGGCAGACCACCAAGTACTGGGTGCATCCCGACAACATTACAGAGTTGAAGTTGATTATCTTGAAGCACTTGCCTGTTTTGGTGTTCAATGCGGAGAAGGAGTTTGACCAGGAGGACTCGGCCATCACCTCCATTTACTTCGATAACAAGGACATGGACTTATACTATGGCCGGTTGAGAAAGGATGAGGGTGCTGAGGCAATCCGGTTGAGATGGTATGGAGGCATGAATTCGGACCAGATTTTCGTGGAGAGAAAGACTCACAGAGAGGACTGGACCGGTGAAAAGTCCGTCAAGGCCCGTTTCGTGTTGAAAGAAAACAAAGTGAACTCGTTTTTGAGCGGAGAGTTCACGGCCACGCAGGCTTTTGAGAAAATGAGAAAGGATGGTAAGAAACTGCCTCAGGAAATCGACAACTTGGAGGCTTTGGCCAAAGAAGTACAGTACTCGGTGCTCAAGCACAAGTTCCGGCCCGTGATGAGGTCGTTCTACAACAGAACGGCGTTCCAGTTACCTGGAGATGCCCGTGTGCGTATTTCCTTGGATACCGAGTTGTCTATGGTCCGTGAAGACAACTTCGATGGCATCGACCGTACCCATGGTAACTGGAGACGGATGGATATCGGCGTGGACTACCCATTCTCGCAATTACGCGAGAAGGACATATGTCGGTTTCCATATGCTGTTTTGGAGGTGAAGTTGCAGACGCAAATGGGCCAAGAACCTCCAGCTTGGGTTCGTGATTTGGTGGCTTCTCATTTGGTGGAAGCTGTGCCCAAGTACTCCAAGTTCATCCACGGTGGAGCCACTTTGTTGACCGATCGCGTGGACTTGTTACCTTTCTGGTACCCCCAAATGGATGTGGATATTCGCAAGCCCAAGGTGGAGCAGGAGTATGGTATTCTCCGGCAGCAAAATAAAGCCAAGTCGTCGTCTTCGGGCGGAGAATTGGATGAGGAGGAGCTCATGGACGAGCAGTACGGCGAACGGTACTCTTCAGTGCACTTTTCCAACTCCGTCAACCCATTGGAGGAGGATTTGGATGAGAATACCCCATTGTTGCTTCCCTCGGGTTACGGCACCAACGAGGCACCCTCTTCGTTCCTCAAGCTGTTGTACGGCAAGTTCTTACACTACTTCAACGATGACAGAACATTCACCATCAAGCCAGGCACCAACTTCGACTTGAACGCTACTTTCAAGGATCGCTTGCCCAGTGGAAAGAAGATCTGTGTGCCAGTCCGCATTGAGCCCAAGGTGTACTTCGCTGCAGAGAGAACATTCCTCAGTTGGCTCTCCATTGGAATGATTCTTGGAGGAACTGCTACAGTTCTCATCAACTACGGCAGCCGGTCGTCGTTGGTTGCATCCGTGGGATTCTTCATCTCGGCACTCTTCACCATGGCATATGCCACTTTCAAGTATATCCGGCGTACTTTTGCTATCCGAGAGAGAAAGGCTACGGACTACGCCGACAAGTTTGGGCCCAACATGATTTGCGTGTTGATTGCGGCCTCGACTTTTGCCTCATTCATGTTCAAGGCATTGGAAAACTAGACTCATTTTTGTGGGTATCTTCACATTTAGATCTCCACTGTTTAAATTAATCCCGGGCTATATATAGTCCTCCTGTGAATGGGACATTGTAGAGTAAATGGCTGCAATCCTCGGAATTTGCGCGGGAACACCCGTACACCGGGCTACGTCAGTAGAAAAAGGCCCAACGCAAACCACCCTTTTTTCCGAACTGTGCCATGAAAATGAGTTTTCTGAGATTCTGGAATTCCGGCAATTTCGGCTATGGTCTCAAAATGAAATTCGATGGTGTGTGTGCTATTCTAAACAACCTAAGCTGGCAATTCCGGCCGCACCCTCGTATCTCCCCAACTACTCGCACCACTAACATATCCTCTCACCTTCTACCCCATACGCACTATACTTTTAGGTCCACCATGGAATATCTATACAGCATACTTTTACATACTCTTATTTTTCGTGCAATCTCTATCTGCTATTGGTCTAATGCCTACTATCTACATTAGCCACTAGTCTCAGATAATTTACTCTAGACAAGACACTATAACTAGGCTTTTCTGAGACTATCTTGGTACAGTTTCCTCTATTAATGATTTAGGTACTAATGATTTAGGTATTAATGATTTAGGTATTAATGATTTAGGTATTAATGATTTAGGTATTAATGATTTAGGTATTAATGATTTAGGTATTAATGATTTAGGTATTAATGATTTAGGTATTAATGATTTAGGTATTAATGATTTAGGTATTAATGATTTAGGTATTAATGATTTAGGTATTAATGATTTAGGTATTAATGATTTAGGTATTAATGATTTAGGTATTAATGATTTAGGTATTAATGATTTAGGTATTAATGATTTAGGTATTAATGATTTAGGTATTAATGATTTAGGTATTAATGATTTAGGTATTAATGATTTAGGTATTAATGATTTAGGTATTAATGATTTAGGTATTAATGATTTAGGTATTAATGATTTAGGTATTAATGATTTAGGTATTAATGATTTAGGTATTAATGATTTAGGTATTAATGATTTAGGTATTAATGATTTAGGTATTAATGATTTAGGTATTAATGATTTAGGTATTAATGATTTAGGTATTAATGATTTAGGTATTAATGATTTAGGTATTAATGATTTAGGTATTAATGATTTAGGTATTAATGATTTAGGTATTAATGATTTAGGTATTAATGATTTAGGTATTAATGATTTAGGTATTAATGATTTAGGTATTAATGATTTAGGTATTAATGATTTAGGTATTAATGATTTAGGTATTAATGATTTAGGTATTAATGATTTAGGTATTAATGATTTAGGTATTAATGATTTAGGTATTAATGATTCATATATCAAGGATGTAAAGGCTATTTCACCTTTTCTACTTGCCATACCAAGATTTGTTCAGCCAGCACCATTTGCGAAATTTCTCAGTATTCACTGAAGTGGGCAAAAAAAACAAAAGCTCTAAATTCAAGCAGCCCCCAAAAATCGAAATCCCTGGTTAAATGTAAAAAAAATCCACCAGCTATCGAAACCACCTTCGAGTCTTATTTGTAATAAATGAAAACCATAATATTGTTGCCGGTCTGCTTTGGTGACTTTTCGGGAGAATTTGGACCCTACGGATGGCCCATTCCGGCACATAGCCCTTTTTTCGAGAATTTATGCAGTCTGTATAATTAGAGCCATTCTAGAATTCTAGAACTCAGTTCCTTTTTACTTTTTTGGCGGCCGGCTTGTCCTCGGTACATTGTTTTTGAAAACTATTGAGCCAGCGAGATAAAACTATTCAAACCACACTAGCAAAATTAAACAAACCAATAATTAAAAGAGTTTCGTAACCCTGCGCAGTCTTTCAAGGCAAATGGTATTGTTTTACAGTGTTTTTCAAAACCATTCAAACCCGCACGATAAAACAATTCAAACCATACTGGCAAATTATACAAACCAATATTTTAGAGAGTTTCATACCTCTACTTCAGTGCCTTTCGTCTTAACCCTTGATGAATATTGCAAGACTCCTAAATCCATTACATATAAGGCAATCCTCCAGATTCAACATTCCATCACATTGACTTCTAATGAAAATTGGTATGAACATTTGGTTTGAAAGATTGTGCGAAGGAGTACGAAACATTTTGCTGTGTTGGTTTGAATGATTTTCAAAAACACTGTACACCACTTTCATTACAATCAATATTCTGAAATGTAAGTCTTGAGAATTGCCTCATATGCACTACATTTGAGAGTCTTACAGTACCAGTGGAGGGCTAGGACGGACGGATTTGAACTGGAGAGGTATGAAAGGTTTTGAATTATTGTTTGAATCTTTTGTCGCACTGGTTTGAATCATTCTATCTTCTTGGTTCGAAACATTTGGTGGGGCTGGTTTGAATAGTTTTCAAAAACACTGTATGAAAAACACTGTATAGGCTCCATGTACAGTGCTTTTCAAAAGTACTCAAACCAACGCAGCAAAATGGTTCGTACTCCTTCACACAGTCTTTCAAATCAAATGTTCACACCAACTTCCACTAGAACGCAATATTCTGAAATGTTGAATCTGGAGGATCGCCTTATACATTTACATTTGGAAGACGTTTGGGAGTCTTGCAATAATCAAGGGACAAAACGGACAGAATGTAGTGAAGGGATACGAAACTTTTGGATTATTGGTTTGTATTTGCTAGTGTGGTTTGAAACGTTTTATCGTTGGTTTGAATGGGTTCGAAAAACACTATAAATGTATGAGGTATCAGTCGCACTAGTTCTACTATTTGTTACTACTTCTGGGCTACTTCTGGGCTACCTCTGGGCTACTTCTGGGCTACCTCTGGGCTACCTCTGGGCTACTTCTGGGATAATACTTGAGGTAATACTTGAGGTAATAAAAAGCTATGGGATTGTGAGATTCCAGTATAACTACTCTGTAGTGTGCCTCTGCCCTACCTCAGTATGCTCTACTGCTGATTGAAGTGGAGGATGTTTCAGTTCAAAAAGTACTGTTATCATAGAGTCCCGGTTGAAAGAAAAGACAGTGCAGATGAAGACATCGGGCAGAGTGGACATCAATACAAGCGTTCTTGCTTCGTGCTCAGTAATGCATGATGAAGGGTAAGCATACATCGACAGACTCATGACATTAATTAAGTTTCTTTTAGAAACTCTTGCATTGTATTGCGAAGAACAATTCCCAGTGGTTGAAATCAAGTGATTGTGAAACATTCCACTGCGTATTCATTGAATACTATTTTGTTCTATCTAATCCTCAAAGAGGTATCTGAGCACTACATGAATTGAAGAGAACGTGGTGTCCAATAACTTTACACCAGAACTGTTATGTTCTTCGATACATTTATGCCTAACTAATACGAGCCACTTGGGTTCCTTCCTCGAGAAACCATCAACGAGCAAGTATTAGTTAGGCATAAATGTATCGAAGAACATAACATAAAGTATTAAGCGAATTGACACTATCAGATCTGTTTTTATGCATGGGGACTGAGAGCTGAGAAGGAGAGTGAATGGTATTTGCACCCAGATTCCTAAGAGTCTTTTTCAATGCCGATACTCCACCACTATCCCACACCACTGCTCTATTGGTCACAATCCTGATACTATAGTAGATAGTGCCAGAACTATGTTACTCCACTTGACCACCAATGGATCCGCACTATTAACCAGGTTATTACAGGTTATTACAGGTTATTAAACAGGTTATTAAACAGGTTATTAAACAGGTTATTAAACAGGTTATTAAACAGAACTATTACCCAGAACTATCAAACAGAACTATTTCCCAGAACTATTACCCAGTCACTAGTATTTATACACTCACGCCTCAGTCTAGAATCTATACCATCCTGCTGCCTATACAGTATCAATCTTGATAATGTTGTGAACAAACAATCGATGGACTGGAAGCACCCAAAGTAGTTAACACACTTCTACAATTGAGTCTCATTTGAAACTGATTACATCATCAAATATTACTATTACTATTACTATTACTATTACTATTACTATTACTATTACTATTACTATTACTATTACTATTACTATTACTATTACT
>NKZA01000207.1:11770-26635 GCA_002374405.1 Metschnikowia cubensis | reverse complement strand
CCGCCTGCATCAATAACACTGTCAAGCTTTCTGACTATTAGATTGGGGATATTGTGCTGCAACCATGCGTGCTTGATGAAGTCGTGGTACTTCTCCTGCAGCAAGTAGACCGGCTTGGTCTTTTTGTTGTCTCCGGGGGACTCACCATGCTGATCCAAGTATGGAGCGTCGTGAAAACTACCTCCATTTTTATGCAAAAGCAAGATGGACCGCTCTTTTGGGACTCCCAAATGACCCCAAATGTACTACATATAAGGCAATTCTCCAGATTCAACATTTCAGAATAGTGAATTCTAATGAAAGTTAGTGTGAATATTTAGTTTGAAAGACTGCGAAGGAGTACGAAACATTTTGCTGCGTTGGTTTGAATAGTTTTGAAAAGCACTGACTTCCATATCCACGTGCAGGAACAGCACTTGAACGTGAACTTTGAACTTTGCTAACGGGCCATTGGGCACTTGATCGTGAGGTACAGGTGTGGGCAAGTTCAACAACACGCAACACCCAGGCCTATTCTAGGCAAGTACTATTAGCTTTGAATAACAAATAGCCACATAGTCATCTTAAATGCAGGCCATCAAAAGAAAGTCCATTTTAGATCCAATTTAAATTTAGCCTATTTTGGATCGTCTTGGATAAGCTCTGTATTACACAATGTAATCTCACCATACAGTGCGCCCCTGTCCCATAGTCACCCAGTAGTACGCTCAGTCAGATCCATGCTCATAACCAAACACAACCACAACCAAAAAACCTGGAATACGAGCAGAACACAGAAACAACCCCCAACACTAGTAAACACAGCCCAACAATCACAATCACAAATACACTTGCCCTATAAAGACCGTATGTTCCCCGACTCGATCCATAGTCTTAGTTTATGTCTGGTGCCTTGACTGCGTGCAGTCGTGCGACGCGGTATACTCACGTCTCACCTACTACTCTACTTCACCATCCACCATGAACAACAATACCAACCATACTCCCGGCCACAACCATTCCAATAGCAATAATAACAATGGCCATAACAATGCACAGCGACCCATGACTCCACAAACTCGTCCTGGCCAGCCTCCGCCCAGGTTCAGACATCCTCCCCCACCTGCACGTCTCTTACACAATCAGCATCCACAACAGAACCCCCCGGGGCACCAGCTACCCCAAAGACAACCCCACCAACAACCGCTGGGCTCCCAGATGTTCCACCAGGCGGGAAATTCCATTGCTAAAGCCCATGTGGCCGAACCATATACCCCCGAGGAGGAACAACGCATCCAGAAACTGCTCAATAAGGTGCTTGGCCCCGAATACGTCAGTTTCCGCCCGGGAGGAGGCGGCCAGAACGTGTCGTATATAGAAGGGTGGAAGGCACTCAATCTAGCCAACGAGGTGTTTGGCTTTAATGGCTGGAGCTCCCAGGTGATCGGCGTCCAGGTGGACTTCATGGACTTGCTCGGTGCAGGACGTGTTTCCTTGGGTCTTTCGGTGGTGGTGCGTATTACCATCCGAGACGGCACTTTCCACGAGGATATTGGGTACGGGTTCATTGAGAATGCCAAGGGTAAGGCCGTGGCTTTTGAGAAGTGCAAGAAGGAGGCCTTTACTGATGGGCTCAAGCGTTGTTTACGGTGTTTTGGTAATGTGTTAGGTAATTGTCTATACGACAAGGGAATAGTGGCCAAAATGCAGAAGGTCAAGCTCCCGGTGCCGGAGCTCCAGCTGGAGGATTTTCACCGAGATCCGTTGGTGGTCAAGCGGGAGACTGAGCGTGCCAAAAAGGCCATGCAGAAACTGCGAGAGCTCGAAGCCCAGAACGCCCCACCCCATGGAAATGGCACTGTCAACAGTACTATCAACGGTAATGTAAATGGTACTGTCAATGGAAACGAAAACGGAAACGGAAATGGCGGTGTTGGTGACGCCAACAGTGTTACAAAAAATGACGCAGGACATGATGGTAGTAATGGGAACGATGCCGAAGAGCGGTCGCTGCTAATATCCCGGGCCGTTAAAGACTACGAGCTTGACGATTTCGATGAACTGTTTGAATTCAGTGATGATTTGCCTGCAGACGGAGAAGAGTCAGGCGAGACTCTTCATGAATTAGACGTGGAGTTGGCCGAAGCCCAAAGAGAAAGCTTTGAAAAGAATAAAACCGACGATAAGCAAGCCGCTCCTGAACAGGTGTTCTTCACCAGCTCCAAGAAAGCAATGGACGTTCAAAAGGACCCGGAGCAAAATAATATCCCCGTCTATGACCATAAGTTCATTGCCAACAGCGTGAGAAGAACCGTGGATCCATACAAATCGCAGAAAGTCAGGCGTCCGGACGCGCCGGCCTCACATACTCCCAGCCAGATCAACGCCAGTCGCACCGGATCGCCAGGGTTGATACCGGGTTCAACTGGTATAGGGAAAAGACCATTGGGAATGCCTCCTTCGCAAAGACAGCAACCCAAGAGGCTCCATAAGGATACCGACGCCATGGACGTGAACAACTAGAGTGGATTGCCATGCTTATATTAAGCATTATAGATGAAGGTGAGTGACTTGACTTGCTTTGTCCAAAATACGCAAGTCATCCACGAAGAAAGAATCCATATCAAAAAGGGAGTCAATAGTCCCAGAAGGCATAGAAAGTTTCCTAAGACTTGGTCTTTGATCATCAGCCGTATTCTGGTACGTACAAGTCCAGAGATGCCTGGTCAGAATAAGCCCAAGGTCTAAGATATAGATTCGTCGTTCTGACACAAATTATTTAAGTATCTCCAACCTTCACCATGGCCTTTTGTGAATCAATCTGTACATACTTATCATTTCCTATGGTCTTCAAATACATCACATAGGCAGTACCTTGTGGATTGTATACAGACAGGAGCATAAGCCAACATGATCAAGATTCTACTGAGGTCCTCTAAATATATGCATACAGAAAAGGGTACAATATACAGTCCTTCCAGTCTCTACTCTCTACTCTACTCTACTCTACTCACTACTCACCATTACTACTACTCTTTTATGGACACTGCTCTAACCTTGGAGGTACCTTGAGCGTACACGGTTAATTCTAACAATGGCCAAACCACAAGAACTAAGGTACAGGTGTATTAAAGAAAATAATAGTCTAGTAGTCTAGTTGTCTAGATGTCTAGTTGTCTAGTTGTCTAGTTGTCTAGTTGTCTAGTTGTCTAGTTGTCTAGTAGTCTAGTTGTCTAGATGTCTAGATGTCTAGATGTCTAGCTGTCTAGCTGTCTAGCTGTCTAGCTGTCTAGATGTCTAGATGTCTAGATGTCTAGCTGTCTAGCTGTCTAGTTGTCTAGATGTCTAGATGTCTAGCTGTCTAGCTGTCTAGCTGTCTAGCTGTCTAGTAGTCTAGTAGTCTATATGCACAGTATAGTGGATCCTGAGATACATAATAGTAGCCTAGGACCAAATATTCATTAGTACAGAGTGTAGTACAGTATATGCCACATTACTAAAAAGAAAGAGTGGTGTCTAATACATTAATGGTGTCTCAAGTTATGATATGCGACTTTGGTTCTGGTAACTTTTGTGAAGTCAAGATTCCCAATGACAGGTGAAAGACTTACTTGCCTCGGATGACCTCTACGAACAACTTCCTCGCTAATCAAGACGATAAATACCCCTACCCCACATAAAAACTCTTTTATTTTGCTTTTTTAGACTCTTGGTGTTTATCTGAGCGCAGAGTTATATTATGGTACTCACGAAGAAGATAGTTCATCATAAAAGTCACTGACAAAAACACATAAAAGAAATTAATGACGAAAGCACATAGAAATTAATAACGAAAGCACATAGAAATTAATGACGAAAGCATATAATAATTCATTGACAAAAGCACATATTAATTCATTGACGAAAGCACATAATAATTCATTGACAAAAGCACATAATAATTCATTGACAAAAGCACATAATAAAATTCAATGAAGAAATCCCATGTCTATGAAGGCTCAAAGGTTGGAATTCGTAGTATGAGCTCGGAGCTGGTCACTTCATCAGTTGCTAGTTTCATGACTTGATCTACTGATGGCTTGTTCGTTGGTCAAATCTTCGATGGTAGCAGTAATGAGACTGCGTGCTTATATTTTCCGTTCAACTTGGCTTTAATTGCAAACAGTCACATAACTTTAGAATGCACTCTCGAGAAACTCTTGTGTACTCTGTCTGGATTGGCTGTGCATAACACGAACGTGTATTGAGTAATTGGATTTCTCTGGTACAGTGTTTTTCAAAACGATTCAAACCCGCACGATAAAAAGATTCAAACCACACTAGCAATATTAAAGAAACCAATAATTCAAAAAGTTGCTGTTTTGAATATTGAATTAAGACTTCACATAAACTGCTTATTTCAAGTCCTTGATCCTTAGCATTTTTTCAGTCATAAGTAAAAAACTTTTTGACTTATTAGTTTGTTTAATTTTGCTAATGTGGTTTGAACATTTTACTGCGCTCATTTGAATAGTTTTAAAAAACACTGTAAATGATACAATACTCAGTAAAATGTAAGCGCATTGTTTATTACTCAAACAAAAGAATCCCACTTTATGGTTATGCACTAAATCAGAGATATTTCGCATATAATTGCATATGGATATTTCCATTTGGCCATAACCTCTCGTCAGGTGCTGGGGCATCATTCATTCTAATGGCTCCTTCAATGGGTGACGGTAATATCGCAGTTAATTGTAGTTTAGATATTGCATTCATTAGTCAACGGCCAAGGGGAGGAGGCACCTCAATAAGTACTTAATAACCATCAAGGTTGGTACGAATATAGGCACGATCGATTGGAGAACAATACGAGAGGGGTCATCGACACGGCCATCGAAAAACCCTACAATTAATTGTGGTAATGGCCATTGTTTTTGGATAGGACGGGGCGGATGGAAATACCCGATTTACTTTGGTGCCAAGAACGAATCTACTATTGTAGATTACTTTCGACACCCGATTGTACTCTTGTGTATTGGCAGTAGTTACAGTACCATTACTACATTACTAGAGACCCCACTACGTTACTAGTAGTATTACTAAGATATACCACTTTAGTTACAAGTGGTACAGTACTTCAAAGAGACTACTATTACTACTACTACACTAAAAAAACTACCACCTAGACCTACCAGTACCTAAGTAAATTGTATACCAATTCTCGTTGGATTTCGTTTACTATGTTCATTCGCCGATGTTTCCGCTAGGGATGGAATCTGAGGTGTTATATATAGTTCTAGAAAAAGGACAGGAAAGAGATGAGTTATCGGTCCTTCGGCTCCAAAAGAACTACCAATATAAGAATCGACCATTGAAAAACGTTTAGTTAGTCTGTGGCGAGTAGCTGACTAGTCAATTTTTGTAGTTTCTAACTATGACGTGGCTACCAGCTACTACCAATTACTACTACTACTCTGCTAAACAGTATTGACTATTACTACTACTCTGCTAAACAGTATTGACTTCCACATACTACCACGTACTACACCAAGAATTGCAAAAACGAGGAGCAAGGAGAAACAATCACGAACTACCTACTATAGTACTATATGAGTGGACATAAGTTTAGTTTGGTATCAAGTGTAGAGTGTTATGTTCTTTTAATGTATGTTACCTTAACTTGTATTCGTTGATGGTTCCTTAAGCGAGAAAACAAGTATCAATGGTGATCGGACATAATAGACCTCACAATGTCTCTATAGGTAATGTCCTACGTATGGGGGATCTAGCATAGAGTTGGTCATGATATGGTAGCTGTAAATACTGCCAGTGCTCCATCACCATTACAACAACAGAAAGCCTCTAGGTTTTGTTGTTCACCCATGAAAAAAGTAGAAAAGAGCAGAAGAGAACAAAAGATAGAAGAAAAGAAGAGAGAAGAGAGTTACAGTATTTTTCAAAACTTCCAAACCAGCGCCGCACAATTTAACAAACTAATGAGTCAAAAAGTTCGTGCTCCTTCGGCCAGTCTTTCAAACCACGGCGTAATAGTTTCACACCATCCTTCATTAGAATTCAATATTCTGAAATGTAAATCTTGAAAAATGCCTCTTATGTAGTATATTTATGTGTCCTGCAGTACCAGTGGTGGGGCAAAACGACAGAACTGAATTGGACAGGTATGAAACGTTTGGAATTATTGGTTTGTTCAATTTTGCTAGTGTGGTTTGAATCGTTTTGCTCCGCTGGTTTGAATAGTTTTCAAAAACACTGTAACTACCGGAAGCGACGTGAAGCGAGAACAGGATTTGGAGAAGACACTTCCAGAGAGAACTTTCCAGACTTCAAGAAAGAATTAACAGCCGAATTGAAGAGAAAATCAAAAGGTATCACGACCCGAACTTCACCACCACCGATTTATTTTTCACTCTTAGAATTGATGAGAATGCACGATTCCAGAACACAATAGTGAGTGGCTGAACTGGTACACCTCCCACGGATGCTTTTATTTTTTTTGATGCAACAATGTATGGTGTTTAATAATAGTGTTCCGTAAGAGCTGAAAGGGTGTATGGTAGAGTGCTGATAAATTTAGGTGTATGGCAGAGTGCTGATAAATTTGATGTATGTCTTGTTGGAGGGCTTGTCTGTGGTCTTATATGCAGTCCCGGATTAGGACTCGAGCTTCAAGAGTTTCGCAGTCTGTGAGAGCGTATACCCCAAACCATTTCCACACCACCCCAGCATCCTCCAAACCTACACTACCCTCTGGTTATCTATTTATAAAAACCTGGATCAACACAAACGCAACATTATACAAACACAAAAAGAAACGCAGACACAAAAACGCAACCTGAACAACTTGCCCCACTCTACATATATATATATACCCTACACCTCCATTCATAGCCACCAACTCCCCAACAACTCCCCAACAACTCCCCACCAACTATCCACCAACTCCCCAACAATTACCCAACAATTACCCAACAACTCCCCACCAACTCCCCAACAACTCCCCACCAACTCCCCAACAACTACCCACACATTTCTTAATTTATCCTATCAATGACTCGAGATCTAGCTGTGTCTTGTCTCCTTGATAACATAGGCCCCTACAATGAGGTCCCCGAAGAGTACTCCCCCGAACAGGCGAAGCAAGCGCTTCGAGAATCCAAGATTCTTATCATCGGTGCCGGTGGCTTGGGCTGTGAAATCGTCAAGAACTTGGCGTTGCTGGGCTTCAAGCTCCTACATATAATCGACATGGATACCGTGGACATCTCCAACCTCAACCGGCAATTTCTCTTCCGCCAAAAAGATATTGGCCAGCCCAAAAGCGTGACTGCAGCCAATGCCGTCAAAGAACGGCTCCAGGACCCGGACTTGGTCATCCAGGCTCACTTCTGTGCAATACAGGACATGCCGGCCGAGTTTTACCGGGGCTTTTCCGCCATTATTTGTGGTCTAGACAACGTCGAGGCCCGCAGATGGATCAACTCGCTTTTGGTGGGGTTTGTGGATGACCAACTCGATGGTTTGATTCCATTGGTGGATGGGGGAACCGAGGGATTCCGCGGTCAGGCCAGGGTCATTCTTCCAACGCTTACTTCGTGCTTTGAGTGTTCCTTAGATATGCTCCTGCCGAAAAACACTTATCCGGTGTGCACCATCACAAATATGCCCCGATTGCCCGAACACTGCATCGAATGGGCGAGCCAATTTGAATGGCCCAAACGGTACCCCGACCTACAATTTGATGCAGATGATCCCGGTCACGTGGACACCATGTATGCCATTGCTTTAGCCAGAGCAAACGAATTCGGCATTGAAAATGTCACTAGAAGTCTTACACTTGGGGTGGTTAAGAATATCATCCCAGCTATAGCATCCACCAATGCGATAATAGCAGCTGCTTGTTGCAACGAGGTATTCAAAATCATCACCTCTTGCAACCCCATCTTGGACAACTACATGATGTACCTGGGCGATGACTCCATATTCACATATACATATTCGCATACCAAGAAACCCAGCTGTGCAGTGTGTGGTAGCGAGACCAGAATAATAGTGGCACAACGGTGGTGGACTTTGCAAGACTTTGTGCTGTGGCTAGAAACGCAGCCTGAATTTGCCATGAAGCACCCTTCCATCACCACAACAAATACTAACTTGTTCATTTCCCATCCTGAAACATTGCGCCTACACACCGCTCCTAACTTACCCAAGTTGTTACTGGATTTGGTGGAGCCTGGAGAGGAGATGTTGATCAGCGACCATACCTTGAAGATTCTGGTGTCGGTTGCCATTTCCGAATATTCCGGGTCCACCCAAAGACCCGACGACTGATCAGACATCTTACTGTTCACCATTCACGTTGGAACACTATTGCACTAAGCCTTATTGGTCAGTACCTCAATGCTTGTCAAATGTTCATTTCGATTCTGTCATTTCCACCATTTCTTTTTTGACCATGCGATTGAACTCTTGTGCATTATCAAGGTATATGTGATGCCCCGAATGAGGAATCACACACACGCTGCTGCGCTGATCTGAATCTTTCTGGTTGATAAGATTCGATGCAAGAATACCACCTTCCTTATCCATCCAGTCATGCGACCCATAGCACCATAGCACATCACACTGGAGGTTCTCTATACCGCGCTCCAAAAGCGGGAACCGAGCATCTGCTCCTGGGGCCAACAAGTAGTTGAGCATATACTCGCCTGAACCTGGACTTTGGAAAATTCCATACGAATATTTATGGAGCAACCGGGCCTTGTGTGTAGGCAAGTTGGCAAACCGTCTGCTGGACCACATACTGACGAGTTTAGAGCCCAACGGTCCTGCACCCCGGACCAACGAAAACGGGCTAATGTTTTGTTCCCAGAGTTTGGCGAAATATGCCGGTACGGGAACCTGGCGCCGGTGTTTGAGCACTGCACCTGGTGATACCATTAACATTTTGCTACACAAGTCAGGATACTTGAGTGCATAGGTGGCCATGAGGTAAGCACCCATGGAATGGGCCAAGACCATATTTTTCTCCGGAGTTTGGGTCAAGTTCCGGGCTGCGGCCCATTCTCGGAACGAGTCGTGGAAAAACGATTCCACCGAGGCCAAAGAGTCCGCGGTGAAGTTTGGTCTGGAGGAGCATCCATAGCCAAGAAGATCGATGGAGTGCACGACCCAATTCTCGTGGGCCAGGAGGTCCTGGAAATTCTCTAGGAAAAATCCAAGGCCTGCACCATAGCCGTGGACCATAATCAAGTGGTTGCATTCCTGGTACGCTTTGGTATGGACACCAGGGTTTTTGGCCACGTGTGAGGGGTATATGACAAACTCATTGATGCATTCACCGGATCGAAGCCGGGTTTGGACAACTTCTGCTTTCCTGCCGGAAGATGGATCCGTTTCGGGGTAAAACGGAAGCAAGCTGAGCAAGTCGTGTTGGAATTTAAGTGGATTTTTCCTATAGGTATAATCGTGGAGCAGTTCTTGCACGGAGAGAGGGAACCGAGACTTGAAAAGCCGGTTCAAAGGCACAGATGTCGGGTGGGTCGGAGGCTTATAGCTGGAGACACCAGACAGGACATTTGGCCGGAGTTCCGTGGTCTTCTGGGCATGGAAATGGGCCAGAGACGAGCTATGTCTTAAAGACAACAAAACACCATTTGAAACACCATTTGAGATGGGGAAAAAAAGAGAGTTCGATGAAGAGAAGTGAACGAGAGCTCTAGATCGCATGCGGTGCTATTATTTCATGGGACTACTGGCTCTGGTGGTGTGGCTTTGGTGGTGCGGCTATGGTTGAGTTGCGGCCCATGGAAAAATCCATGCCGATATGTTACATGGTGCACGGGTCTCTCACACCACCCCACAACCCAAAAACAGACCAAACCAGATCCAAGGCGGAAGAATTTTGGTGATCGAACGATGCATAGATTTTGGTTTTTGTTCGGTTTCACGGTTTGTTTTTTTAAGATTACCTGAAGTTACCTACAATCCTAGGTCGCCAGGGGGCTGGCCATAAGGCCCGTTGACCAAAACGTCTATTTGGATATGCAGCTACGGATCTCCATTGCGTGCAAGAAAAAAGCGGCATTTCGGTGTCCGGATTATCTACGAAAAATAGCACCAAAAAGATGCGCATAGTTGTGTGTACATTGTTGGCCCATCCATACAATGCTCAGGTGGTTTGCATACGCATGGCAAGACCCTCTCGCCCTATTATATACCCTAGGAAGTTTTCGAAACACACCCGGGCCGGTCCTGGCACGTGACACGCGTCGCTATCAACCCATTCGAAAATGAACGGACTCTTGGGGAGAAAATATCTCATGGCACAAAGAAAACCTCATGGGCTCAGGCATTCCGGTACTAAGCACTATGCTCACCAGTCTCAAGCCATCAACCAACAGTACACATAGCTAATAGTGTCATCACTGAACAAGTGCTCTTGGACATGTTTACCGGAACTACAGTAAATACAGGTTATTGTCATATCACATTGTCTGCGATATTTTCTGCAGTATTGTCTGTAGTATTGTCTATTGTGAGTATTGCGTAGTGCCACATTAGAGGCTGGACGAGAGCAGCACGTGACCGCGAAGACTGCCTGCAGGCGACGCTCCCAACGTCAAGATAATGTGGGATAAGAGAAGTCGCGGCAGCGAACGTGCAGATTATCAAAAAAATCACACTAAAAACGCACCCTGGGCACCAGCACGGCGCACCTCCACCCACGAAATTCCTCCTCAATCGCCGTGGAGTTCCATGTACTCTTCGACACCCGAGAACTATACGTTACCGACCATGCCGACTTTGAAGGACATTGGTGGGTTGATTGTCCTCGGGTATCCGTGGCCCCCTGGCCAAAGTATTGATTCAACGTTATTAGAGTCGTCTTTATGAGTTGTCTTTATTTTAAGACTCATCCCAGCCAACCAAGCACCAAAAGGTGCACGCCGTAGCAAAAAAATAGACACCAACCCCAGACGCTAAAATGCCTCGGCGCAGGGGCTTTAAACCATGATTTTAACGGATTCCCGGGAACTGTCGTATCGGATACCAGGTTCATGAAGAGAATTTTTTATCAGGTTCATCTTGCGTCAATGCGTGCACATAAGCAACCGGAACCGCGCTGACATTGGCCAGACACATGTACACCTGCAGAGTGAGTGCAGCACGCGCGGCCAGTATGCAGATGACAGCGGTCATTGGCTGCGGAACCCGAAATTCGGGACCATCTCACCATCGCACAATGCAGCCCACCGGACAGCCCGCCCCGTATATAAGAAATCAGCACCCGCGAGCAAATATCTTTTCCTTTTTTTCTCTAGCCTGTTCTTACATTCCATAGGGGGGAATCTTTTTTCAACAGAACACTTCTAGCTGCAGGACCCGGACAGAATGCGTGCATTTTCCGTCTTACTCTTGTCAATGCTTGCCAGCCTCGTGGCTGCTGAGACCCACACTTGGTACTTCAACACCACCTGGGTCAATGCCAACCCTGATGGTGTCAAGGAAAGACCTGTGATTGGCTTCAACAACACCTGGCCTTTGCCCACTTTGAGAGTGGCCACTGGAGACCGCATTGAGGTCTTCTTGACCAATGGCTTCAGTGACAGAAACACCTCGTTGCACTTCCACGGTATGTTCCAGAACGGAACCTCGCAGATGGATGGACCCGAGATGGTCACCCAGTGTCCTATTGCTCCTGGTGACACCATGTTGTACAACTTCACTGTGCCCAACCAGGTTGGTTCGTACTGGTACCACTCGCATACCGCAGGCCAGTACGGAGACGGTATGAGAGGACTCTTCATCATTGAGGAGAAGCAAAAGTCCGACTACCCCTTTGATTTCGACGAGGAGGTCACCTTGTCTATTGGAGAATGGTACCATACCCAAGCAGATGAATTGATTCCAAAGTTTTTGAACAGATTCAATCCCACGGGAGCTGAGCCTATTCCCCAGAACACCTTGTTCAACGACACCAGAAACAACACCTGGGAGGTCCAACCCAACACCACGTACCTTGTTAGAATCGTGAATGTTGGTGGTTTTGTCTCGCAGTACTTGTGGATGGAGGACCATGAGTTCACCGTGGTGGCTGTGGATGGAGTGTATGTTAAGCCCAACACCACTTCCATGCTTTACGTGACCATTGCCCAACGTTATGATGTGTTGATCAAAACCAAGGAATCATCCGACAGAAACTATGCGTTCATGAACTCCATCGATACCGATATGTTGGATGTGTTGCCCGACGACTTGCTTGTTAACTCCACCAACTCCATCACCTATAACAAGGACGCAGACTTCCCAGTGGAGAACTATGTGGACTCTCTTGACGACTTCTTGGATGACTTCTACTTGCAACCAATTTCCAAGGAGAAGCTTTTGGACGACTCCGACGAGCAGATTGTCATTGATGTGGTCATGGACAACTTGGGCAACGGTGTCAACTATGCCTTCTTCAACAACATCACCTACACCACTCCCAAGGTGCCAGTGCTTGCCACAGCTTTGGATGCCGGCGAGTTTGCTACCAACGACTTCATTTACGGAAACATCAACGCCCAAGTGTTGCAGAAAGATGCCATTGTGGATATCGTGCTTAACAACAACGATACCGGTAAGCATCCTTTCCACTTGCACGGACATGTTTTCCAGGTGATTGCCAGAGGAGAAGGAGTTCCAGATGATGAGTCGCCAGTTCCTTTCGACCCCAAGAACCCTCCTGAGTACCCCGAGTACCCTATGATCAGAGACACGGTTTACGTCAACCCTCAATCTTACATTGTGTTGAGATTCAAGGCCGACAACCCCGGTGTTTGGTTCTTCCACTGTCACATCGAGTGGCACTTGGAGCAAGGTTTGGCCATTGTGTTGATTGAAGCCCCAGAGGAGATGCAAAAGCAACCCACCCAGGCCTTGACCGACAACTTCAAGTCCGTGTGTAAGAACGTTGGTGTGCCCGTCACCGGTAACGCCGCAGGTAACACCAACTTCATGGACTTGACCGGAGCAAACGTGCAACAAAAGGCCTTGCCCGCTGGTTTCACCGCCAGAGGTATTGTTGCCTTGGTGTTCTCGTGTATCGCCGGTGTCCTTGGTATGATTGCCATCAGTTTCTACGGAATGTCTGAGGCCAAGCACATCGAGGAGCACGTCATCAGAGACTTGGACGTGGAGCTCTCGGACGAGGACGAGATCGAGCTCGAGGCTGAGGAAGCCGCTTCGTCGGAGCTCTCCAACCGCAAGTAAGCTCACTCCCCGCCAGTGGGAATGAGCAAGTAGTGGAAGTGACGCGATCTAGTTGCCTGAAACCCAGTCCCTGAAACTCATTCCCTGAGACTCAGCCCTGAACCTCAGCTGAAGACCGGAAGTGACCTCCACTAGTGAACAATCCAGCTGCCTTGGGAAACCACAGCTTTGACGCGTGCAGCAACGTCGACTCCATGGGCCTTTTAATTAAGTGTGTGTAACGAGAAGCGGCCCATGCAGACGACCAAGCGAGCTATGAGAAGTTGCTTGTCGCACCGTCACCTCTGTGCGTTCCCCAGCGCGGTCCCTATATGTCAAGAACGGCTCGACCACATTTTTTTTACACCCCACCCTATGTTTTAATAAATCCTTGATCAAAAGTTAGTAGTGGAAGTAGTTGATCTAGCCAGCTAGCCAGCAGGCCACGAAGTATCCAGAAAGAGAGTTTTTGGTTGTAAATTGCAGATTGAATATTGAATATTGAAATACCAAGTTTTGATTTTATGGTGTGGTGTATTTGGTATTAGTGGTGTATTTAGTGGTGTATTGAGGGTGTATTTAGTATGTGCGGTTATTAATTAGTGTATTTTATGGTGTGCGGTTATTAATTAGTGTATTTTATGGTGTGCGGTTAGTGTATTTTATGGTGTGCGGTTATTAGTGTATTTTATGGTGTGGAGTGCGGTACTTATTGTGTGGTAAAGTGAGTGGAGGGGTGAGTGCTGCTTTTGAGTGGTGCGGATGACTTACGACGGCGAAGCATTGTGGTAACTAGTAAACTCACTGTGGCTTTTGGTTGGTAGCTCTGGTGGATCATGGACCACACTCTAGTGCACGATATGCAATGGCCACCATGGGATGCTATGCTACAATGCTGATACTACTAGGAAGCATTACTAGAAGCACCAGTTACTATCGATGTACCATATAGAGAATGCTATGGACTACTGACTACTGACTACTGACTACTGCTTACTGACTACTGACTACTGAATACTGAATACTAACTACTAACTACTAACTACTAACTACTAACTACTAACTACTAACTACTAACTACTAACTACTAACTACTAACTACTAACTACTGACTACTGGAATATCACCAACTACTACACTACTATGACATCACTGGTATTGGAAAGAATCCTATGGACACCATAGCATGTTTAAACTATGGGTGCTCTTCTGCTACATTTTACACCAGTCTATCGGTATTATCAGTATGGTATAGTTGCTGGTTTGCTTGATGGTTTGCTTGGTGGTGCTGGTATAGTGAGCCTGACTCTTGGACTGAGTGGTAATTCCTGTCTAAAGAACTACACTACTTACAACAGCTTCTGGTCGCCATCTACATCTGTGATGACTTGGACCATGCTGTTCATTACGGGACAAGTATCTGCCTTATGTGCTTGTTGCGTCTCTCTGCTTACTATGTTCACTCGACGACGATGCCGTAGAGGAATAGAAGCTACTTAAATGACTGCGGAAATGTCAGGTCCTTGATTCTCACGGAATAGTTTATTCTCAAAGTTCATTCTCAAAGTTCATTCTCAAAGTTCATTCTCAAAGTTCTGTCTTAAAGTTCTGTCCCAAACTTCTATCCCAAACTTCTGTCCCAAACTTCTGTCC
>NKZA01000207.1:0-11722 GCA_002374405.1 Metschnikowia cubensis | reverse complement strand
TCCCAAACTTCTGTCCCAAACTTCTGTCCCAAACTTCTGTCCCAAACTTCTGTCCCAAACTTCTGTCCCAAACTTCTGTCCCAAACTTCTATCCCAAACTTCTGTCCCAAACTTCTGTCTCAAACTTCTGTCCCAAAGTTCTATCCCAAAGTTCTGTCCCAAAGTTTAGTTTGTTCTGCTCTAGAAAGTCGTTTGACGGTTTGCTCTCTGTGCGTGGTTCTGGTGAGTTAAAGTGATGGACATCTGGTTATGTTCCCCCAGACGATCTTCTGAAACACACTGTGGCCTGATATATTTCAGAAACCCATTGGAGTTCCCAACAATACTGGCACATACATTGAGTCCAAACTATCTTAATGCTACTTACTACTAACTACAACTACAACTACAACTACAACTACAACTACAACTACAACTACTACAATCCATACTCTGCTGGGTGTACTCTCTTGTGTAACGTTTGACGTCATCTTATACCTTGAGCTGCCTATAACCTTCAAAATGAACCCATAAAAAATTCTACCAATAAGATGATGTTCTAGCTCATGGCAAGTCATGATGGCCAGGGTGGCCTTCTGAAATGGTCATTGTTAAGAGAAGACGTCGGGGCGTCCTAATACGTCAGAATAGACCTCTGCTGGAGTGCTAACATATCGTAGAGTGATATGGAGTGGTATGTTTGTAGTGCTATGGTGCTATAGTAGTATGGAGTCGAAGGCTATACAGTGTTTTTGAAAACTATTCAGACCAGCCCCACTAAATGTTTCGAACCAAGAAGATAGAATGATCCAAACCAGGGCGACAAACGATTCAATCCAATAATTCAAAACGTTTCATACCTCTCCAGTTCAGTTCCGTCCGTTCTAGCCGTTCACTGGTACTACAAGACCAAAATGTAGATGACGCAAACCTCCAGATTCAAGATTTAAGAATATGGCATTTTATTAAAGTTGGTGTAATAACATCACGCCATGGTTTGAAAGACTGTGAGGAGTACGAAACTTTTTGAATTATTGGTTTGTTTATTTTGCTAGTGTGGTTTGAATTGTTTTGCCTCGTTGGTTTGAATAGTTTTGAAAAATACTGTATATGGTGCTATGCTTTCCACTTGAAGCAGTCTAAGTACGCCATGATCAATGGCCAATAACTCGAGTGAATGGATTGCAGTATTTTGAAGCTAACTATAGATTAAGGGTGAAGGCCTATATGAAAAAAAGAGCTAGTGTTCTGGCTAATTCGGAGACCGGTTGCCTATTCCGAGGGTGCAGCACGCAGTTCCGGGGCTTATATCCAGTTCCGGGCCTTATATCCAGTTCCGACCTATTGACCCAGGTCGTTTCATCCTCCCCACAAAAAAATATTTTCTAGAACCGATTGGTGTTTTGGAATTCCCTCAGTTTCGCCAATAGCATACTTAAAGAAAGGGCCTTGATCTGATGTGTGTGTGCCGCTACCACACGGTAAGCTTTGGTCACGTGATCCGGGTCTTTCCGAGGGTAGCCAATATGTGTTAACGATACCTTGAACGACGCAAGTTTCTGTGCTTACCTCTCCATAGAGCAAACAAAACTACTCTACTGAGCTATATTCTTATGACGTCTGAGTATTTCGACTATTACTATATATTAAACTAGAGGGTAAATCTCAAAATAAAAGGTTTACAGTATTTTGTGCATGCTACCAAACGTATTTCCTTCCCATTCCCTCAATGATAGATTACTCATAATTCTACTATATCTCCAAAGCCGCCGTTCCCTAAGTTACCTAACACTAATACTCCACTAACAATTCTTCTATCAAATTATACATATAATATACTTCTGGGTTACTTACTGGAGAGTGTAGTATAGATAGCGAATGGTCAGTGCGCACCCAGTCCATCCTCTCACACTACTTATTCTAGTCTCACCACTCACTACAGACTACAGACTACAGACTACACTGTACACTACACCACCACACTCCCTACCAACTCTTCACTCCCTACCCCACCTACCCATCCCCATACCCCTCCCCTTACCATTGACTATGTTTGAAGGGGTCTACATCACTGACGACAAAAATAACCTTTGCTATGAGTACTTGGTGTTCTCGCACGTGCCCACCTTCTCTGCTGTGGCCAACACGCTCAAGTCCAAGTTTGCCGACCACACGGAGCTGCCGCTTCAGATCGTGGAGATCAACCTGGACTACCTCGTGGTCTCTTACGGTGCGTCCCGGTTCATCATCTATTTATTGTGCCTGACCCGGGAGTTCGGCCGCTACCTCAATCCACTCTTGCCGTTTTTGTTCCTTGATAAGTTGGTGGACACCATGGCCGAGTACTTTGGCCAGCCGCTCACCACAGTGAAAATCGACGCCAATAACGATACCTTGACACTCTTGTTACATCAAATGATTGCCGATGGTGTGCCCAACATTACGGACTTCAACAACCTAAAAGACTTGGTGTCGCAGAAGACCTTCCTCTCCAAAATTCTTCTGACGGGCAACCAATTGGCGTCTGCGGCCAATGCAAAGTCCATTTCTTCTATCACGAATCCCCGCACCTCGCCGTTTGTCAGTTCGCTGGACAAACCTGAGAATAAGGTGCCCTGGCGCTCGGCCAATGTGCGCTACACCAATAATGAGATGTTTGTTGATGTGGTGGAGTCTTTAAATGTGATCTTGACCCCTAAGGCTCGCAGCAAGAGTTATTCCCGCACGCAAAACTTTGATTCGGCCTTTTATTCCTCTTCGGGAATGCCACTGCTGCATAGTAACCAGCTCTCGGTGTTATCAGGCACGATTTCGGGCAAGGTGGAGTTTTTGTCGCATATCTCGGGGGTCCCGGAATTACAGATCCTCTTCAATTCAGTAGCCAGCCAATTGGACTCGCCTCGCTTCCATCCATGCATCGATCTCAACTCTTGGATGAGATCTAGGGCCTTGTCGTTTGTTCCTGCAGATGGCCGGTCCGTCTTGATGAACTACGCCTTGGACCTTGACGACATGCCCTTGAAAACAAAAAACAAGATGCTAGGGCTTATTGAATTTGACTATGACGCCGGTTTGGGCTTGGATGCCAATGAAATGGAGCTTCGCATCCAAACCTCCAAGGATCAAGCCGTGGCCAAAATCGAGTCCATCGAAATCGAGGTGTTTGCCCATGAGCCCAACAATGGCAGTCTGGAAAGCCCTGAGATCTCGGGCATGAAATCAATCCGTGTTACCGATGGTGACTTTCGCTATAAAGGCTCGGGGTCCGGTACATGGACCATCCAGAACCTACAAACAGGCAGCCATGCAGTGCTTAGGTTGGCAATCAAGTCGCTGAGAAGCGACGACGACGCGGGAAACAATCAAGAAGACTTACTACATCTTACATCGGAAAAACCAGAGCCCTTAAGACCCGCATGGTTCCGGGTCAATTTCATGTATAAAGGACAAGTGCCCAGCGGGCTCAAGATTGATAGCATGAAGGTCATCAAGTCGCAGGGCATGGGCGACTCTGTCAAGCCATACAAGGGTGTCAAGTACATGACCAACTGTGCAGACTACACCATTAGGTGCTGAACAAACCCATGCAGTAGCATCAAGATTGAAATCACTCACTTGTAGTGATACATCACATGACTGTACAATTACCAAGACTATAACCACTATTACTCAATACAGCTACTAAGACCAAAATGCTAATGAAGGCAATATCATAGTCACTGAAGACTATATTTACCAAAATGTTGAGACTACGATGGTTCCAAATGAATCCATTTATTAATCTTATTCAAGTAGTCTAGAACGCAGGCTGGCGGCCTCGGTTCATTCGGTCTTCTTGGCCCGCTTCAACTTCTCCTTCTCCGCATTCTTAATCAACACATTGCCAATGAACGTTCCCACGGCCAAACCTCCCAACAAAAGAAGGAGGAAGGGCAACTTGATGGCATAATCCCGGGGCAAGAAGAAGCTCTGGATCAAGTTGTCTTCGTCCAAAAAGGGCAACAAAAACACCCATGCGGTGTAGTACGAAAACACTGCCGTAGCAATTGCAAGCATTCCCAAGCCAACTAGTTTATCCAAAGCCTAATGTTAGTATCGGTTCCAGTGATTGAGTATTTTTAAATGACAGGTTCAGGTCAAGTCAGGTCGGGACAGGTTCTGTTTAGGTCAGGTTCAATTCAGATCAGATCAGGTCCAGGTGTTTCACCTATTTTTCATGTTTCATGTTTCATGTTTTATGTTTCATGTTTTATGTTTCATGTTTCATTTTCATGTTTCATGTTTCATGTTTCTTGTCTCATATGTACAACTGTGTTCTGTGATTCATCTGTTCAATTATTAAATCAGAGGTGTATTTGCATGATCTCCAGCAGTATCAGCTGTGGAAGTACCAGCTATCTGTCCATCTGTATCAATAAATAATCAGTGGATAATCAATAAATAATCAGTGGATAATAATAAATAACCCACAAGTAGTGCAGAAGCTGTGCACACCTAAACACACAACATTCAACTCCATCTCCATTAGACCCCCAACTCTACATACCATTGCTATTGGTGAGAAGTAGCTTGACGGTGCGTTTACGTGGCCAGGCCTGGGCGCACCCCCGTGCACCGTGCACCATGCACTGCACCGGCCCCACAGCGCGCTCTTCTGCCTACTTTAACTACCCTAGTGCTCGTATAGCTAATAACCACTATTTACCATGCTCGATAAGTTCAAGTCACGGAAGGCGCCACTCTCGTTGAGCTCCGTTAGCAATGCCATCAAAAACATCAATACGGCCGACTTGTCGCCACAACTCAACCAGAAACACTTGAGCATTGTGGCGGGTGACCAGCTAGGCTTACCGTTAGACTCCATTCTGGCCGTGGCCTATGACCCCGTGCAGTCATTATTTGCTGTGGCCACCGTCAAGGGCTCTGTGCACGTGTTTGGCCAAAGTGCCGTGGAGGTGGTGTTTGAAATGAAGACCAAGGGCGATATCCTGTACTTGAGGTTTGTCAAGGGTATCTACTTGGTATGTGTGGAAACCACGGGGAACGTGACGGTACTTTCGCTCCACTCCAAGAAGATCTTGGCCACGTACCTGGCTCCGGGCGTGGTTACAGCTGTGGAATGTGATCCCTCTATGGATTGGCTCATATTGGGGCTTGCCAATGGCTCCATTTTCTTCTATGACGTGGATAGGTGCAACTTGACGCCGTTCCGCCTTGATAACCTCCAAAAAAGCGTTTTGCCAAAACAAAAACTCTCACCGGTCTTATCCATCCAGTGGCATCCTCGTGATATCGGCGTATTGTTGGTTGCCTACTCCCACTGTGCAGTGCAATATTCCATCCAGCTGGGCACCATTCGAAATGCTTTTGTTTACAGATTAACGCCTGATTGCAAGGGCTTCCAGTTTTCAAACGACCATGAGACTGGAGGCAAAAAGAAACTCTTTGGTTCGGCCAAAGAAGTCGTTTGTCTGGTGCGTGAGGCTCATTACCATCCAAATGGTTTGCACGTGGCCACACTTCATGCCAATGGAACCGTGGTTTTCTGGGATGCTAACGATGGTACTCTTTTACAAGCACGGTCTGTTCTGGAGCCCAATCTCCATAAACAGGGGCCTCCTCATGTGCCTTTGGAGCCTTGTGGGAACCTTACCATGAAATGGGTATGTGGGCAAGATCCTGAACTTACGCAAGTTATTATAGCAGGATCCAGTGCTTCCCTGCCTGAAACTCTCCATGTGCTTGAATTGGGGTACACTTTGAAGTACAGCTTGACCTCTCACGAGAAACAGGGCGAGTTCTATGCTCGGCCCTCCGAAGGTCAAAGAACCATTCAGGTCAAGTTCAACCGCAGATCCCAGGACATCGGTGCTCAGGAACACATTTCTCGCATATTCCCTGTTCCTGCGGAATACCAGCCTTATTTTGCCGGAGGCCATAACCCAACTGAGCTCTTGCTCGTGTCCAATTTCGGTGCTTTATACCATACTCAATATGATGCCCGGAAACCCCAGAGCTTACCTCTCCGCTTTCCTCCGTCTTTGAATACCATCATTCCTCCAACCACTTTTAGCTGCATTCAGTCAGTCAAGAAAGTGGAGTGGTTTGGCTCCATCCTGCTGAAAAGAAACAATGCGTTGAACCACAATGCTCTTGTTTCGGGTGGTCTTCCCGTGCCAAGAAACTTCCCCAAAACATTGGGTGTGGAGGATTTCATGGTGGATGTGCTTGTTTCGGGCCATGAAGACGGAACGGTGCGCTGTTACGATGTCACTTCTTCAGATCACCAGCGAGAAGAAAAAGGGTTTGAGTTTAATTTGAAGGAGACTCTCGATAACAGCACAGGCTCATCTGCTTACTCTGTGAGGAATGTGTCGTTTGCTTTTGAGTGTCACCATGCAATTGTGGGTTTAGCCAATGGAAATGTTGCAATCTGTAAGATTGGCAAAACACCCCCACTTGCCGGAAAGCCTAGTCGTGCTGGATACGAGGATTGCAGAACTCTCCATAGCAATGGGGATGTGTCACTTGTTGACCTAAACCAGAGGGTGTGTGGGGACTTTTCGCAGTCATTGTTTAGTCCTCATTACTTGCTAAAAATCGACACAAAAGATCAAATCACCTCGTTAAATATGTCGAACACGGGCTTTGCTGCCATTGCTTATAAATCAGGAAAACTTGTGGTGTGTGACATTGTTAGAGGACCAGCCATCATCCTCAATTTGGAGTCCGTGGCCCTGCACTTACCTTCGATCACTGATGAGTGTTTCGTGACTTCCATGGAATTCACTATCATGGAGTATGGGCAGGATGGCTACTCCTCGCTTATGCTTCTTGCAGGAACCAGTGCCGGAGGAAACCTCTTGATTTTTAAGATCGTACCTCTTGGAAACGGTGGTTTTGAGGTGGTGTTCACCAATAAAACGCTTGGCTTGAATTATAGAAGTGCAGACACCACGGGAATCTCGTGCTTGGACAAAATCATGCCTGTAAATGCAGCAACTGGGGAGTCAGCAGTGGCCACCATGGATCTGTTCCAGAGATTGGGACAAAATGTCTTGGTTCCTGGTCTTGTGGTGACGTCTTCCTCTAGAGATTTGCGGGTATTGAAGACCCCTAAACAAAAGCTTTCTCATAAGGTGGTGGACGAAACTGTTCTTTGCAGTGGTATAGTGACAATGAGAAAGGAGGGAGCCTTATTGGCCAGTGTGACCAAATCAGGGTTTGTTAAACTTTTCTCCCTCCCTGCACTCAACGATATTGCAGACGTGAAGATTCCTTCCGAAGTCTTTTCCCGGCTCAAACCATCTTTGGAGAACGGTATTGCATCATTATCAGATGTGCTCTATTCGGGTGAAATTTTCATGAAGGTCAGCCCTACCGAGGTCTTGAACTTGTTTGTTTACGATACCAACAAGAACAAAAAATTCAAGGACAAACCCACAGACGTTATCTTCAACGATACAGCCATCATACCCCAGAGACCCGTGGCAGGAGCCATGCTGTGGGCTAAAGGACAAAGCTCGTTCATATCCACAAAGGACTTGGCACTCTTGATTGGAGGACCAAACAGAAAACCGCCCAAGAGCGCCGAAAGTGATTTGGCCCACAACATCAGTCCCGAAGCAAACCCCAACCACTCTTACGGCATGAGTACGCCCTATGGAAAAGCCGTTCAGGAGGAAAAAGCATATGAAGAACCCAGAAAAAAGGGTGCTTCCACCAACCCATATGCCATGGGCACACTGGGGATCATGAGAAATATCCGGGATGGACTCGATGTGATGGAAGAGTCCATAAACAACGCAGCCAATGGGCTCTCGGAATCCATGAATGAAACCATGGACTCAGGAAAGAAAACCTTATACACGTCCGCGTTTAAGAGCAAGTTTGGATTCTGATTCTTGTTTTTTAATTGAACTGTGTGTCGGCTCATGCTTTTTTTTTTTGGACTATCAGCCATGTTTCTTTCCTGACTCCAGTGTCTATTACTAAATTTTGCAATCGTTTTCGGTGCGGCCGCCTGTATATATACCTTTGTGTTTACCCGAGAACACGAAGCTCGTAACAACTCCTCCATGACAGAATACCACAACACAATCGACTACGCCGGCCAAGGCAACCCAAGGACCCCCAAAACAAGTGCGGCCAGCAGTCCACGAAGAATCATCAAGTCGGCCTCCCCCCTCAAACATACCCCATCCGTAGGCAAGCTCAACTTCATCCAGAACGATAACATCGACGAGCAGTTCGTGCAACTCTTCGAGTCACATGAAGATATCAAGCTGATCCTATACTCCATAGAGCACCAGTCCAAGCAGACCAGCCTAGATTTGAGCCAATTGTTCGAACGCCTGAAGAGCAATAACCTGCACTTGAACAAGCTTCTCGATGGCATCTCTGCTTACTCCAGGGAAATGACGGAGGAGGGAGGAGCCACCAAACTGGATGTGTTGAAACTTCTCCTGGCGCTAGAGCAAACCCAGTTCCAGATCAAGGAGTCTTCTTATAAGCTTGAGAAGCGCCAGAAGGACCTGCTAGAACAGCTCACGTCATTCTTTGAAGATACCATGAACCGGCAACGTAAGTCCGGGGCCTACATTGACTCTTCCCGCTTGGTTTCCCAGCATTTGGACAAGGAGCATTCTGAGCAGTTGGAGAAGAGACTACTCCATGTGCATGAGCTTGTGCAGAGGTCTCAAGAAGAGCTGCTTACGGAGCTAAAAAAGCTCATGGTGCAGAATGGCACTACGTTGAAGGAAGATGTGATTGAGGAGTTGGCCAAACGTATTGAACACGTGGTGTTGGTTGAAAATGCGTCTCTCAAACGTCACATCAATGACTCTCTGCTCAAGAAATATGTGCAAGAAATCCTGAATAAGCTCGACCGGCTTGAGGTGGTGACTGAGACGGCCTCGGCCAAACTCCAAACCGAGTCTGAAGCATTCCATTCCCAAATACCCAGTCCGATGCCTCAGGATGATATCTTAGCATTATTGACCCAGAAAGCAGAGTTGACCAGCACAAATGAGGCCTTGGAGAAACGCAACTTGGAGTTAGTGAACCAGCACACCAAAATGGAAACGGATTTGGCCAATTTGTCCAATCAATACGCCCAGTTACGCCGCAATTATTCAGATCTTAACGATAAGTACGACACCAAGCTCAAGTTATGTGAGCGGATCCGTGCTGAGTTCAGTGCTCTTCAGGAAGAAGCACAGCAATTCGAAGCACGCATGAAGAATCTCGATATGACCAAGCACGATCCTACTTTGCATTCCAAGAAGGGTCATAAGCTTCGTATAGCCACGCCCCTTTTGGATCAAAAGAGAGTCAGCAGTATGCCTTCCCAGGAAGCAAGAGACCGTGCTCTTCACTCCAACAACTCCGATATCGACGAGTAATCATCTCTGACTTCTGACTTCTGATACCCTGACACCCCTAGATTGAAGAATGAGTATGATATACATGTCAGTGCTTAACATCGACGCATGTATTGTTTATGTACAAGATAGTGATTGACTTCAACGAATGATGTGATCGTTTTCCGACAGTGAAATGCGTTAGTTCTTTGTGATGAAGTCCTTTCCATCCATATACGGTCTGAGCACTTCTGGAATGGCGACGGACTCGGTCTTGGGATCATAGAATTGCTCGAGAATGGCCACAATCACCCGAGGCACAGCCATGGCAGTTCCGTTCAATGTGTGCACATACTCCAAGGAGCCCGAAGAGGATTTGGTCCTTATTCCAAGTCGCCTTGCTTGGTAGTCTCCACAATTGGAGCAGCTGGTGAGTTCTCCCCATGAGCCTCTTCCGGGCATCCATGCTTCACAGTCATACTTCATCATGGCCGGAGCACCCAAATCGGATGTGGGCATGTTCAACATCTTGGCTGAAAGCCCCAACTTCTTGATGATCGACGTCTGTAATTCTCGTAGGCTCTCGAGTTCTTGCTCCGATTTGCTAGAATCTGTGAAATGGAACATCTCCACCTTGGTGAACTCATGTACCCTGTATAAGCCCGTAGTGTCTTTTCCACGAGCCCCAGCCTCGGCACGATATGCTCTGGAAACCCCCACGTACTTACGTGGAGTGGAGATGGTTTCCTGTGAATGCAAGGCCCCCAAGGGTATCTCTGCCGTTCCTGTCAACGAAAGGTTCTCGTCCTGGATGGTGTAGACCTGTTTTTCACCGTTCTGATCTTTGGGCTTAAAGCCACATGCATTGACAATTTCTGACTTGACTATAGAAGGTGGAACCACCATTTTGTAGCCATGTTTCCGGGCCTCTGACAATGCATACTGCACTAGTGCTTGTTCCAATAGGGCACCATCATTTAAGAGGTAATACCATGACGATCCAGCGACCTGGGCTGCCTTGGAAAAGTCCATGATATTGAGCTTAAGTCCAATATCTTTATGGTCATATGTTGTAGCGGGCAAGTGTTTCTCGACCTCTTGTTCCGAGACACCATTAATTATCTCCACCACCTCAGGTACATCCGGATCCAACGGTACACGAGACGATATCCAGTTGGGTAAGCTTTCAGCGCAATCATGGATTTTTTGGGACATCGCCAGAAGCTCATTCTCGAGATTCGAGAGAGTGTGCTTATCTGAAGCCAATTGAGAGCGTAAAGAGTCGGTGTTTTCGCCATTTTTGGCCATCCGCGCCATCTCGGCCCCAAGTTTCTTCCGCTGGCTCTGGAACAGGTTCCTCTGGTTCTGTTTCTCGATCTCCAGGTGTCTGTTGGCCACAAGAAAGTCCAACTGGGCCAAGACGCCGGCCTTTCTCCGGGAGATGGAGTCACGCATCTCAGGCTCGTTGGCCAAGACACGCTTGATATCAAAAATAGGCCGTTTTAGGACAGTAGAGTTTTTGAACGAGCTCTGCGCCCGGGAAAAGACTCGTTGTGACATCTGAAGTGGAGGCATTTCTGGCTAATGGAGCAGCTTTGGTTCGCGAGGCCTGCAGAAAGACACTGGTGTCCTGCGCTACTATGAGGTGAAGTATTACTAGTGTACTACTAAAGGTGGAATTAGATTAATTTAGGGAGACGGTAGGTTTCGGTTTTT
Source organism: Metschnikowia cubensis (assembly GCA_002374405.1). Taxonomy (NCBI): domain Eukaryota; kingdom Fungi; phylum Ascomycota; class Pichiomycetes; order Serinales; family Metschnikowiaceae; genus Metschnikowia; species Metschnikowia cubensis. The sequence goes on along the minus strand of NKZA01000207.1, from coordinate 665 downwards.
AAGGATGAAATGGATTTTGGGGTAAGTGAAGGTATTGAATTTTGGGTTTGGGTGTTTCTTGGAATTATGCTATGTGTGTGAGAAATCAAGAACATCGTGAAGGTGATGATTGGATGGCACGTTATAAAGGGGCGCAACAGAGAGTAAACTATGAAATAGTAGAAACTGTTATTGCTATTCAGAGACGCTTATAGGTAGAATGTAGTGTATAGAGCAGTATCATGTTGAATTTAGTATAGACTACGACGGAATGTATAGGATAATGTATAGGAACTATTTAGTTGCAAGTATAGTGTATTTTATAATGTATTTATATCATAGTATAGTATACATTCGATACTTATACTACAGACCATTAACAAACACAATACTATAGTGGACTTTACTATTATAGTTCCACTCATACCAGTCTACTAATCTAGTGCACTTATACACCATACCATACTTCTACTTCCACAGATCTATTACTCTGTAGTGTGTGTAGTGTAGTATATTGTAGTGTAGTATATTGTAGTGTAGTGTAGTATATTGTAGTGTAGTATATTGTAGTGTAGTTTAGTATATTGTAGTGTAGTATATTGTGTTGAACGTGTGGGACACGAGTCATGTGCCAACCTGCGAGTGGGGGCAACTGTGAAGCATGCAGTCTGCAGGATGATGTCAAC
>NKZA01000259.1:0-16717 GCA_002374405.1 Metschnikowia cubensis | reverse complement strand
CCTGCATATAGATGCCTTATTGGTCTGCATACAATGCATCTACGAAGTACCTTGACTCCGTACATGCTAGGTACTTGTTGACACTGGGACCGTCCGCGCACTCCGAGATGGATGCGTCTTATTCTACAGTACAGCTGTTATTTTTTCTCGATCAGGTTGTTAAGTGGATTCACGATCCCTCAAAAAAAAAAGGCTTTTGATCCCACACCACCATTTGAAAGTGTAATACAGAGGCCTGTATTTAGCCTTGATCGACAGGAGGATACCATTCCCGTTCGAAAATTCACCCTACCCACGAATCTACTGCACAAAGTATCACAACACAGGAACAAAGCTTATGACTGTTCAAGGATTTTCGAGGGCTTACTTCTATTTGCACGGGTCATAGAAATGTTCGTCTGCACCTTGCGCGGAAGTCAGTTTTCGAAGTTGGTACGCACAGATGTCTCGGATCGGGCACCATTTTTTCAAGTCTCAATACAAATTAACAATTTAATTGAAAATTTGTTTCAAAAGATACACAAACCTTGGTTAAACTGAAATTTAAAAGATAGTGCAGTCACGTTCAACTAGGGGAAATTTAACTGTCGTCCATGTTGTTGACGCTTAACGCTTTGAGCTTGCAATCGTGGAACAGTGATAACGTTTGTTAAATTCCTATAAAACTAACCTAAGGGTGCCGTGATAGACAGACTAGTCCGTTCTGTCTCAACCAAGAGGATTACGCCTTCTTATAGGCCAGGTCATATTGCCTTATATAGCAGCTAATATGCAGGTTGACATAAGTGCACACCCTATCGACCATTTCCCCCTTTAATTAGAATTGTGGTAATATTCTCATGCATCAAGTGTCAAGTCTAGCACTTGAAAACTCCTCTATTGATTTCTGGCAAGACACGTGAACCTGAACTTTGCTCACGTGCATTCTGGCACGTGAGCTTGAGGTACAGATGTCCCGCAAGTTCAACATAACAGTGACCAGGTCACTGACGTGCTTGAGAATCAATTCAACTCCCCAGTAAAAATCAGTACCTCTACGCTAAGCATCATTGGTAGTATTGGTGAGATATCGTGGTATAGCTTCCCTCATTTGATATATATTGTTAGTGGTATAAAATATTGGCAGCTTGTCCTTTTGTATTGAGATGAACTTCACATGACTAACATCACGTGAGTGGCTGTGGTGTTAGAGATAGAAAGGGCTGTTTCTCAACATGACGTGTGAAGAATTTTCACTCGCCTTGCAACAGCTAAACACTTTGATCTTGGGCACAACCTAAATGTTTCAGTATATATTAATATACTGAAACATCGCTTGAACCATGCCAGAAAAACCGATTTTGTAATCATGGGATTGTCAAAATAGAATCTAGCATTATTCAAAGTTAGGTCATTTGCTTCTCGGATTTGAGGACCCATTTAACGACAAGCTCAAAAATACTTACATAACATGGCATGGTTTACTGTAATGTTTAATCTGTTTGAGTGCAGGCAAGTGCGCTTCCAAATAGGCCTCTCTGCCTTACAAGCTGTGATTTTATGTAAGATGGAAGTATGTAGAGGCATCATATACTGCAATTAAAAAACAATGAAGTATAAGATAAGATACTCATTGATGTGTTGCAGCTTGTCTGAATAATTCAGTTCAAAATATAAGTACATTTGTTTTTTTTGCGTGCGCCCTCACTACGGTAGATTGCAGTCACTGTTGCATTTGTCAGTGCACTAAATACGAACTCGTTTCATATTAAAAAAGGTACTTGACCCTAATCATTTAGGGTAGCCACAAGAATAAAACACTACGCAAGATTTCCTTTTTATTCTTAATAGACTTGATCCGAAAAAAGCCTGTTCATATGCGGTAATATAGCTTATTAATGTTCATTCTCCACCTACTTATTCTTTGCTTAGCATGGCTTCAAACTATTTTTGAACAAGATTAACATTAAAAGTAGGTTTATTTTTTTTCTTCCTTGTTTCATTATTTCCTCAAACTCGTTCTTAGCTCAATATAGTAGTATTTTAGAAGAACAGTGTTGTCAACACCTGTTATTTGCAGTGTGAATTGTGATTTAGGTGAATGTGAAACAAAAAAAAGAAGCAAAAACAAGAAGCAGAAACAAAAAGCAGAAACAAGAAGCAGAAACAAGAAGCAGAAACAAGAAGCAGAAACGCTAAAACTCAAACAGGGACACAAGAATTTCCCTACACGATACTCATAAAGATAAAGTTTTTTCGTGGAGACCTGAAACGTCCAAGTTGACTGTTTGTAATGAGTGCGCGACTTCAAAGCTAAAAAGCCTTTTTGTTCCATCTATATTTAGCGATTTAATGCTCGGATCGTATAGGAAATGCTAGAATCTTAAAATGCGTAAATAAAAATTTTAAGATGAGTTTTGTGGACCCTACTTAATGTACGTCCCGTAACCATGCTGTTCGATCACGCCATATCCACATCACATCGTCCTGACACAGCCCTCTTCGCACCGTTGCAGTATCAGAATGTACCTATGTACCGCACCCAACATAAACAAGTAGCACTTTATTCCTCAACTGACAAGCATCAATTCAGTTTGATGCATGGGTACTGTACATCAAGAAGTCAACAAGATACCCGAGACTTTCCGGAGCGTAGATCTGATCGGGTATCTCGGAGGAAAAGAAATGACTGAACAAACCTTAATTTAACAATAACCCAGATCCTTCAAAAGAAGTAATCGGTGATCCTGAAGTGGGCGCAGCACTTACGTACCTGAATGAAACATCACTTCGTAGCTGCAAAAACCAGCGCACCCTGGATTGTTTTCTGTATGCAGTCCCATCCATTGTACAGGAGAAAGCTTCGTGATTGCGATAAACTTCAGTACCCGAGGTGAACCACAACAATAGTCTTTTCAGTAGGTTTAGCATCGAGCATATTTCATGTCGAGTTGTGTTGTGAAACAGTCTTTTGTGTTTTCAAATTAAGCTTCAACCTGACAATTGTGAAAAGGGGATTGGAGAGCTTGAGATGTGCAGTTCGGTCAACCTGCAGATCGGTAAATCTGTAGATCATTCCTATTCTTCGCACCCATTGTGTGGAATGGGTGTGGACTTGCTCCATCGGGTAAAGAAAGGTACAACTTGAAACAAGGGACGCAACAAAGACCCTTGATTCGTTGGTGGCTGCGTATCGCTTCACAGAATTCTGTGCTCCTACATTGTTAAGCAAGTTGATTGATCGGACGATTTTCTTTTTTGGCAATACGCGTACTCCCAAACTTACCAATCGGTGCACAAGATATACGCGTCTAAGGATCGGATCAGGTAAAGTAAAATTGTCTCGAGTATTTAAAGGCCATGGGACCCGCTGATTTTTTTACTCTTCACTACATCATCAATGAATCACTTCGCAATTTACATGACACTTTTGGCTCTGTGCCTCGCTGCTAGAGAAGGTTGCGCGGAAGGCTCCGTTACTCTGAAAGGGTTTCTGGTTAATGTCTTCAATTACCCTTTGAATACTCAAGACGGATGGCAAGACAACTTCTTTACTGAAGGCTACAAGAAGTTTGGCTCTTTGTCACACATTGATGGTGTTCAGAACTGCGACTTCTCTGTCGTCAATGATGTTGGTGCTCAAGAAGTTGTCGAAGGCCAAATCTATGGCCATCAGATGACCACCACCAACTATACTATGGAGTTGAGCGGTTTCTACAAGGCCACTCAGTCTGGTCAACACACTTTTGAAGTGAGAGCCGACAATGGAGCTTCGTTCCAGCTTGGAACCGGATCTTCTTGTTCTAGTGATGCTTTGGGATGTGTTACAACCAATTTGGACCTCAGTGTTCTTGGTCCTTACGGAGGAGGTGGTAGTGTCAACACCAATGTGGAGACTGCCTCTATAGAGCTTCAAGAAGGTCTTTTTTACCCTGTGAAGATTGTTTTCTTCAGCTGGCGTCAATCTGGTGGTTTGAAAACCAAGGTTCAATTTCCCGATGGAACCGAACTCACTGACATTGGTACTGAGATTGTTCAGTTGAACGTTGACGGTGGCAAAGGAAATGGAGAGAAGGATGGTGAGATGGATAATGAAGAGGGCTTCAGAACTTTTATTGACGAAAGAGGAAACTATTGCGTGGTCTATGAAGTTGAAGAAGGCGAAGGTGGTTCTGTACAAGAATCTGAAAACCACACTGAAGATGAAGAGCATTCTGAGTCTAACGGAGGAAGCATGGCTCTTCTGGAAATTGGTGAAGTGTATTGAGTTAGCTTGAAAAGGTGAGACAAGGAACTTGCTTTTGAAAATACCTCTAACATGCGTGGTCCCGGAAAAGGCTTATCTGTTGAAAGGATTAAGACAATTATGTTACCTACAAGAGCCAATACCCAGATCTGAACAAGGATAGGACCCCCAATAAGGTTTCTCTTGGAATGTACTTTTCAAGTGCTTTGTATCCTACAGTTCACACTGATACAGATATGAGCCATTCGGTTAAGACTGGGATAGTATTTTTGAGCCTTTGGGCCTTTCATTAGCTATTTTTTTTACCTGATTTTAATTCATACCTCTTTTAACTTTCCTAGCCTTTATCTGGTATACTGGAAAATATTCAAATAACTAATTTTAACATTGAAGCTAACAGCGTGGTGAATTCGCATGACTCGTGCATGGAAGATTCGTCGCGTGCATTAACTGGTGCTGATGAGAAACAGTTGCAGAGGATAGCAACTTGCCGTCTTTCAGGTTCTACAGCCACTCACGTGACTTTGGTCATGTGAAGGCTCACTAATATACTTCTGTTATTTTATAACGGGATCAAAAATACCTCAGCTGAGGGAAGACCTACCAAGATTTCCCCCAACACCAGAGCCACCAATATTAAAAAAAATTAGGGGTACTGATGCTTACTAAAGACTTTGATTGTTTCTCTTCTGGTGTCTCTCTGCACGAGTGTCCAGTTGTAAACTAGACTTTTTTGAAGCCCAGTCTTGGCCCACTCTTAACTATACCTTTTGTTGGACTAGTAACCAGTAAAGCCGCACTGATCCCGTTCTCCCTATTCCTTTCAATTTCTCCCACCACTCAATTGCACCCCTTCCAGTTTGCACCCGTACCTCACCTTCTTCCTCTCTCCTTTTACCGAAATCCCCTACTTCTGTCTACTTGTGTTCTCCGGAATACTCTGCAAGTTTTATGACATATTATTCACATATTCACAGATTAAATGAGATCTACAAATGATTAATGTTTTAGATGAAGGCATTCTTTCTAGGGGTCAAAAAAATATCACTTCTCAATACCTACTATTATAAGTGGGAAGTTATGACCTAATATTTGACAAATACAACCAAACGTCCTGCTTGTGTAACAGAAATATTGACTTAGGTAGAAATACAACATAAGCGAAAATAGAAACATTGCTGTTATTCAACTCATGTCAATGAGAGTTCTATCTCGACTATTGGTGGGTTCTCCACTGCTCATATTTCTGTATGAGTCTGAGAGAGTATAGAATGAAGACAACAAATTCTATTAAATTCCCCGAAAAGCAGTACTAGTACAGATTCAGCGCAATAATCGTCGTAACCTCTACCAGTTAAGTGTAGTCAGTGTCTTTGAGCAATTATGGTAGGCTGCTAGGTTGTTTTTGGATTTTTTAATTCTATACTATAAGTACTAAACTTCGAGCAATTAAGAATCTGAAGCCAGTACTAGTGATTGTTGATAATATGATATTGTACGACTTGTACCTGCGTTCCTGCACATATGACCATATGTCAATCGTCAAAAAGTTTAACCATCAAGTAACGGATCACCTCACTAAAAGCTAATCCGGCTACAAGCTCGTCTAATAGACGTTTAAGGTCTTTGATACATTTAGGAGTAGATTTTTTTAATTTGGCAAAAAACGATTATCGCATCATTGAATGTTTCAACATATGTTTCAGTATATATTATCATACAGGGGCATGTAAATAGTACCATACAAGACCAAATTCTACATGAGTTGTGAGGCTGGTCAATGGTTTTCACCCACCAGTAATCTGTACAAAATACATCACCAGTCTGCATACAACATACTACGAAGTACCGTGACTCTGTACATGCTAGGTGCTTGTTGACGGAATGAGTGTGTACTAAATTATAAGCAATGAGGTACTAATTGGTCCAGATGATCTCGGGGTTTTGAATCAAAAACGAATTGGAGAGAAGCTGCATCCTTTTAATTCAGTGCAAGCAATTATTTAAAGCTAACGAACGTCTCGTTAACGAGCTCGACAGTTTCATGACCTCGTCAACCGCAACAATCCCATTAACAAATTGAGCATTTCAGTTGACAATCTGCGATCCTATTAACATTTTGAAAGAAGCTTTATTTAATTGTTTCTTGATTGAGATAACAATTGCTTTACTTGACGAAATTCTATCGTGTATAAGTTTCCCCTCTTGTACTTGCTACAATACATCTCTTCACCTGTCGTAACATTTCAAGTTAACGAACTAAAGACTATAAAAGCAGTGAGTTCCAGTTCCGAATTAAATTATTACCAACTTCTTCAAGTATTCTCTACTTTTCACTCTTTTATTATGAAACTCTCTCTCCTTACTCTCGCTCTTCTCCCAGCTGCTTACGCTGCACCTGCTCAACCTGATGCTGAGCAAAATCAAAAGATCGTGGATGTGATTGGTAACATGACCAATAACTTGCTTCTTGACACAGAAAAGTTTGCCCAAATGAACGGTATGTTGTTGGAAGATATGGTGACTGTTCCGGGAGTTACTGTCAAGTCGAGTAACCCAAGCAGAATGGAGAGAAGGGGTTGGAAGGACTACCTTCCTTTGGTGAAGAGTCTTACCAAAAACGCGTTGGTGGGTGTTGGTGGAGTCTTGGACATCACGGGCTTTGGTGAGGTTGGTGATATTGTTCGGGTTGTCGGAGGATTTTTGTAATCCACCACTGGTTCAGTATACCATGGCTATCATGAGCCTTTTTTCTTTGAAATAACAAAATACAACTTACAAAACGTAATGAGACACCCAAAAAAACGTAGACGATTTGGCTTTTGAAATAATACTTGAGCCGAAGTTGTGCTCATAGATCTCGACATCACCTTTTTTTATCTTGGACTTGAAACACACGATTCTACCCAAGTGCATTCACACTCAGAAGCTGTATTGATCCGCTCAAAATCTTCGAACTCTTAATTAAAAATAAGCATACTGAAGAATTCCTACAAACTGTCTACTCTTAAGAGGATGCGTTAAAAGTAGAATTACATTTCTTTGAATACAAAGTCTATACTCTACTTTTCTTTTGTACTATATTAGCTATACCGTTACCAGAAATCTGTACTAGTAGGTGCTGCTCTACTTTGTGCTATACAGTAAAAAGAACTTCTTGCTGGACAATATTCTCTGGTGCTATGGGGTTGCTTTAGTAGATTCATTTTCAAGCCTTTGTTGTTTACTATAAGACTAGGCAAGCTTTCTGAATCTATAGGGACTCGGAGGATACTTCGGTGAGTATCATAGAGCACTGGTAATCGGAGTAAGATAAACACAACACAAAGTATGGCTTAAATATGGGTTCAGCCTTGCTTAAGCATCTTCAATGGTAACATCAGATACAAATATAGCCAAAGTTTCTTATTGGAACTTTCTTTTTTTTTTTCCTTTCTGGATTTCATCTTTCAAGAATTCCCTACTTGTTTAGAATCATGCGGGGAATAGGACAAGACCTAGTGAGTCCAAAAGCCTAAACTCTAAAAGCCATCATACAACTTTTAAAACAATAATAACAAAACAAACAAAGGGACCAAATGTAAGGTATATCCATGGGTTCAAACCGCATTTCTACATTCAATAGCCTTATGTTCGGCATCAAAGGGTCTTAAAGACAACAAAGAAAAAGTCTGCACAAAGATTGTTTTATTCATAGATGACGATAGGTGGAAACAATTTCTATAATTTTAACTAAAAATAGTAGTAAGCAATTCGCATTACTATGTTTTTATCATAGTAATGCGAAGACCATGAGCGTTGGTGACCAAAATACCTATGTTCTTTCGAAAAAAAAAAAAAAAAAGAAAGAAATGTTTAGATGTACAATTGGACTCATTCCAGTAAAATATCTTTGGGTATGTATATTCTGATCTTTAAAAAAATTTGCTGGGCTTGATAGTCTCATTAAGCTCAGGCTACCCAAACAATGACTGGCCCGCAACCAATTTTGCCGCTACTTTTATTGTTGACTATAATTGTTCACTAGCTTGTCGTTTCCAGTCGTGACTATGATTCTCATCCCGGTCTGAACACACCCAAGGTGAGACCGAACAGGGTACGCTCCATTTTTCCGACACCCAGGAACGTAGCTAAGATTACTGACAGTATTAATAGCTAGTTTAGCAGCTTAAGCAGTGGATTCAGTACTCATAGTCATCCGAGTGTTGTAGGTACTGACGTCTTTGAGCAAGTGGAGATGCTAGTTAATAGATGCTTGGCTGAACTCAAATGAACTCTTCAAGTAGCCATTGAAGAATAGGTATTTTTCAATCTGTGTGGTATCACCTCAATAGATTCTGATGGAGAAAGAAATGCAAACTGGCTGTATTTGAATCTAGATACTGTGTGAGAATACTCTATTCAATGAGCAATGTTGTGCTTGATGAACGGCATTCTCTCATAATTAGCTTAGAGAACGCATACGGATCAGTTACAAGGTAAGTTATTGATTAGACAAGGATTATTATAAAGTTTTGGTGTTCACAAAAGTATGTCTTGCACATCAATGTGCACCATTGTCTGTAGTCCTAGAAAAGGAAGGCCATTGCCATGAGCAAAATCGAAAAACCAAATGACTGTTTGGAGCCAGAGCCAGCTTCAAAGGTAGATATTGTAGGCTGAGTGTTACCGGCAGAGGAAGAGAAGACTCCGGAGTCGCCAGAGTTGGATCCGTTTCCAGAGTTGGATCCGTTTCCGGAATTAGAACCATTTCCAGAGTTAGATCCGTTACTTCCTTTTCCAGAGTTAGGTCCATTACTTCCGTTTCCAGAGTTAGTTCCATTACCGGAGTCACCTGCGTTTCCAGAACCTCCCTTGGTGGCCGTAGTTACTGTTGCGGAAGAAACAGTGGCAGTCGAGAAGCCACTGCGTGGAACCACAACAGTTGATTCAGAAATGACAGTTGTTACCCACTGGTCAGTAGTACCAGTAGTAACAGTAATAACAGTGTCAGTAGGAACTGAATTCTCTGGGGTTGAAGTTTGGTCAGTGGTGCATGGAACAACAACAGTAGTGCCAGAAATGACTGTAGTCACCCACTTAGTAGTGGAGGTGACAGTCTCAGTAACCACCGAAGTTCCTGGCTTCACAGAATGATCAGTGCTGGATACAGGGTAAGTAGTTGTGTCGTTTGGATAGTAGCCTGGCTTCACAACTGTCACGGTACACTCTTCAACTTCTGAGCAGTCAGATGGAGTGTACGTACCGGGAACAGTGAAAATGCTGTTTGTTGGTACGACAACGGTGGTAGTTGTATGAACTGGGGTCACAGAAGTTCCTGGGGTCACAACCTCAACAGTACAGATAGCAGCATCGGAACAGTCGGAAGGAGTGTAAGTTCCTGGTGTTGGATACTCACTGTTCGTAACCTGAGTGTGGGTGGTGGTAGTGTGGCTTGGAGTTCCTGGGGTCACAACTTCGACAGTACAAGTCTCAACATCGGAGCAATCAGAAGGAGTGAAAGTTCCTGGAGTTGGGTACTGGCTGTTAGTTCCCTCTGTAAAAGTAGTAGTGGTATGGCCAGGGGTAATAACTGCCACGGTACATGTCTCAGCATCAGAGCAGTCAGATGAGGTATAAGTACCTGGTGTAGGGTACTGACTGTTTGTTCCCTCGGTGAAAGTAGTAGTAGTGCGGCCTGGAGTTATGATAGCAACAGTACAAGTGGCAGCATCCGAACAGTCAGAGGGAGTGTAAGTTCCTGGAGTTGGGTATTGACTATTTGTGCCTTCTGTAGTAGTTGTTGTAGTTGGACCTGGAGTCACAACGGCAACAGTGCAAGTCTCCAAGTCAGAACAGTCAGATGGGGTATAAGTACCTGGGGTTGGGTACTGACTGTTGGTGACCTCAGTAAAAGTAGTGGTGGTATGACCAGGGGTCACAATGGCAACTGTGCAAGTAGCCACTTCAGTACAGTCGGTAGCCGTGTATGTACCCGGTGTTGGGTACTCACTGTTGGTCAACTCAGTAACAGTAGTGGTGGTTTCCCCACATTGACCTTCGCTGGGAGAAATTTGGTAAATCATATCGAAGGTATTGGTGGTTTTTCCTGAGGGGTACTTAATGGTAGAAGACAACTTCCATTGTGTCATTTCATTCACGTAGACTATCTTCATAGGATAGTATAACCCTTCTTCCAATGTGAGTGTTATATTAGTGGTGACAACAACACCCAGGACGTAGGCTTGGTCTTTTTTCGTACCAGAGAACTGGGCGATTTGAGTCACGCTTTTCAGGACATCAGAGCAGCAGCTACCGATACCGCCAATAAACTCACCGTAGCCATCATCACCCGATAACGTAAAGGTGTAATCACCACTCTCCTCTGCTTTGAAGTAACCCGTAAGTTCGACCGAAAAGTTAGAAGCGGTAATTTCCTGGCCGTAAATTGTCCCCATCTGGGGGTAGTTTTCATTGTCAACACCACCGTTGATTTGGATATCAGTCACCCCATCGGCAGATGCTAACCAACCCCCATGGTTTTTGTAATCGGAAACAAAAAACGTATCAGGATTATTACTAGCCGTTAAATCGAAAAGGGTGTATTTGTAGAAATTAGCTTTGAAACCTTTGTTGCCAACATTGTTGAAGTTACAGCCCTCAATGGCGGTTGCAACATTAGCCAATGCCCCAATAAGAAGATAATTGATGGAAGAGATTCTCATAGTTGACTGATGAATAAACTAAGGGATAATTTCCGACTATTTATACGTTTTACAGCCATTCGTGTTTCGAATCACAAGAGAAGCTTACAAGCAGAGAAATGCAACTATGCATTCTGTGCGTCTAGTGTTTGGCTTGTGCAGGTGCGTTTTCTTTGCGAGGGGCAGCACTAATGCGTCATCCTCGGAGATGTTCCATTTACGATGGTTCGAAGCATTATTGCTCTTGGCCAGACCTACATGAGAGTGATTGTTTGTTTACTACGGAATATCAGTTTCTCTCGGGAATTGCCAACATTACACTGGTTCGCATTGTATTCCCCCTATTGCGGAACCACAGGTTTGACCAATGTATACCGTTGAGTTGACATTGATTAGCATAAGCCCCACCACTTAACAACACAAGGATGACATCATACCGCAGTTGATAGCAAACAGACAAGTGCTGTTGGAAGTGGTATGAATAAGGTCTCGTAATTACTCGCATCTTCGATACAATAAGATCAATGCAGAATCGTGTATATAGCAATTTGTGCGACTATAGATACGAGGTTGAATACGAAGTATAGCATTAGTAGAACATCAAGAAAGTTAGCAATTCTTCGTTTAAGAGATTGGAGAATGTGTTAAAGGAGTATTCGGGTTAAAGAGTTTAATTGGGCTTTTAGGCTTTTACTCCGTTAGATATGGTCTATAATTATAGTGGTCCTTCCCGGAGGCTGCTGCCTGAAATAAATTTTAGCGAACCTAAATAAGAGCCTTTGCATAGAAACATGCCCTTGACGTAAAAAAAAAGTCACGGAAACGTTTTTATACAGTCTCAGGGCTAGTCTCAATTCTGTCAAAAACAGACAATTTTGTACCAACAACCTTCTGGTCACAGTGAATTTAAAATTGTAGACATTCAATTGTAGGTAGTCCAGCTGATTATTACATATTGCTTGAATACATTCTGCCGTTTGACAAGCAAAATTATTCCGCTTCATGAGACGCATCTGTAAGTGATCTTGGTCTCCAGCTTGTTTTGGCGGCTAAAATTTAGTTCGAGGCTAAGAATACTAGACCAGTATAAGGGCCCAAACAGGTTGTTCAAAGCCGATAAACTTGCAGAAGAAGTACTGTACGTTGGGCAACGAAATAACATTGATTGGTCTACTTCCTGCATCTACTGCAAGCTCTGCATTTGAAGCAGCAAGAGTAGAGATTTGATGGCGTGATACGTTTGCAAGCTGCAGAACCTTCGTTCTTAACATGCATAGATCCGGAAAAGAAGCTTCGCAAAGTGAGAATCGCACCCCCCAACGCCGCAGCTGGCAACGTCACATTATGCAAGGTTTTTCGGTGCATGGCTAAGTACTGTACTGAGTCTCAAAAATGCTGCTCACCCTCCAAAAAAAGAGTTGCGATTCGAGGTTGGGGTTATTACCTGCAGGCACGTCACTTATCTTTTCGGAAATATTTCTCATTGGGGAAGAAATATATGCAATTCCGCGTTTGCTTTGCAACGACTTCCAGAACCCCCAGTGCACTAAAAAACATGATTTGATGATTTTTTTATAGATTTCCCAAATTATAGAAAAGCCCAACGTTTGTATGGGCTTTCAAAACCCCACAAATGCCTTTTTAATAGTCATTACCTTGAAGCTTCGTTCCCGCGACGTTCGTCTATGCATAAACATTCTAAGCATACCACGCGAAGTCCCTGGTGCAGAGCGTGCATGATATGCGCAAACTCAAGCGACTCAACCAATTATGTAACGATGGTCTTGAAAGACCCCCTCTCTACTATTTGCGTCTGTCATGATACCTTTCAGGCGCATTTGACGCACAAACCCCTTCCCCACTTCATTACTAATGAGGAACTTAGGAGTTGCCGACCCTCGAAATGCAACATCACCGATGCTCGCTTGTGCAATGCCATAACTTTCGCTGCTCGAACTCTCTTTTGGAGGTATACCTCCGGGCGAGGATTACATGACTTCGCATGAGAAAGCCCCAAAGCTACAACTGGGATAATTCTAGATTAAACCGATAGAAAGGCGTTTGCAAACACCATGTCTAGACCTTTAGAACGATGCAAGAATCAACTACCCGACAATCAGCCATTCGAGGGGTGCAACAGTATCTATTAAGTCCTAGGTCTATTGCTAGACATAGCATTTGTGTGTTTGTATGTGTAGATTTTAGTGATTGTTCCATATGTATTTCATCCTAGCAATTCTCTAAACTTTAACCTATGTTTTAGTATATATTAATGTACAGGAATATGTATGCTGTGCCTTACAAGATCGAAGTTTCATACAAGGTGTGAGGTCAGTAACATTTCTGGCCTGCATGTAATACACTCCGAAGTACCTCGACTCCGTACATGCTGGGTACTTGTTGACAGTCAATGAAGAAAATGCAACCAAATTAGACTGTATTTTACGAATAGAAGAAAAGCTACAAATGAAAATTTAGGATGCCTGAATATTTGTTACTTTTTGTTCAATAGCTTATTTGAAAACAGAGTGAGCTTCATGGATGGCAGACTCATTCTTCTCTACGTCAAAAGCTCTGCTCCGCAAAAAACATCAATACCTCAAGTGAACTACACTACGAATATTTGTAGATTTGGTGTTATTTATGCAATCTTGGTATTCCTGCTATTTTCGCCATGTTCATGGAAATCTTGTATTGCGGTGGTCATTTACCCTCAATAGACTTCGAGGAGTCAGACACTCCATTGGACAATTGACGTATCTCTTGCCTGACCATCTACGTTTCTGTCTGTGTCCTACAACTTATGCTTAGGACTCTACGGTAATAAATTCTATGATTTAAGTCTCTAGTCTATGTAAGGATCTGGTGTCTATGATCTGTGGCCTATGACCTATACAGTGCATTTCAAAACTATTCAAACCAGCGCAGCAAAATGTTTCGTACTCCTTCGGACAGTCTTTCAAACCAAATGTTCACACCAACTTTCATTAGAATTTGGTATTCTGAAATGTTGAATCTGGAAGCTTTCTTATATGCAGTACATTTGGGGTCATTTGGGAGTCTTGCAATATCAATCAAAGGTCAAAACGGACGAAAGTGGGCGGGGTATGAAACTCTTTTCATTATTGGTTTGTTCAATTTTGCTAGTGTGGTTTGAATCTTTTTATCGTGCGGGTTTGAATAGTTTTGAAAAACACTGTATTCGATACACATGGGTCTATTATTAAGTGATGTCTACATATGAGGACTGTTCTTGACCGCTAGTGAAACCAGCACTATTCTAGTACCTAGTGCCATATCCAGAAGTGAATTGGCAGAATAGGTAGTTTTTCTTCTCTATCGTTTCACAGAATATGAGCAACAAAACTTCACCATCACAAAACCATGTTTCCAGCAATAATGTATTCCGTAGTATAATCTTCGTAAGACCCCGTCAGTACTTCTTTGTTTCCAAAGATAAATATTAAAAGCTCTGGGTTGCGACTTTTCCCTTTTTCTAGTGTATCAAAATCTATCTCGAGGAGATTTGCATAACAAAGCTCTCAAGCAACAAGCTTCTTGGTAAGTCGTGTGAAAAGCCAGCGAAATTCAACGACATATGCTTCTATTATCACCGAATTAAAGAATCGTCAATTTTCGAATCAGCTCAAAAAGGTCCAAAAGCTGTTTTTTAGAAGGTAATTAATACTCCAAATAGTAGGATTGACAGAAGGAACTTTAGCTTTGACTTCTTTTGGATAAGCTTCATAATGGCACGTGGTTATAGTAGCATGGTGATCCGATACATAGTACAAGCTTGGGAAAAGTAGACATTGTTCAAGCACCTGGATTCTGGTCATATAACTGTATTTAATTCCTTGGGAGTTTTTTTAAAGCATTTGTTTCTAGTTTTGGCGAGAATATGAGGGACTGGAAACAGACTGACACACCTCCGCGACCTAATAAATATTTGTTACCATGAACGTTGAAATTATAATGAGCAAGAAAAAAATCCTTTCCCAATTCAGAACGCTCGTCTCGTCAGATTCCCCTGTTCTTTGAGTATATGCACTAAGCCAAAATAAGCTTCTGTCAAAAAGAAGAGAAACTACAAGAGTCAAAAAACGTTTGCTATTTAACTAAATAAGATTCTAAAATGCCCAGGACAAAAGAGGCAAGACAGCCATAAATACTGCTATGGTTTGCTTGTGACCTTTTCCTTCGGCTATAGACACTGAAGAAGGCAACGACGAAACACTTGATGTAGATTCCCTAGATGTCTGGAAGGTCTTCGTGGGAGGATTAGCAGGTTTGTCGTCGTTGATGGAAGAGTTTGGCTTCTCAGCGTTCGAATATTTGGGGGATGAGCTATCACCGGAGTTATTGCCATCACCCGTTGGCAATGACTTTCCTGTGGTTTGCGTGGGGTTGATGGGTGAATTCTCGGATGGCCTCGACCCAGGTATGTTCTGGTTTGGTCCCGATGGAATGGCTCCCGAATTAGCCGTTTGGCTTGGTGAGTTTGGTGGTACAGGCACACCACTCGTTTCTCCTGCAGGAGAAGCGGTGGGTGGCTCCGGTTTCTGGTCAGAAGTATCCTTAGATCTAGGACCTGGTGTATCTGACAGTTTCTTATGTGGAATGGTATTCAGAGGAGGCTGAACTGGATTAGTTGGGCGCAGGCTGTTTGGTGCAACCGGCGTCTTCAGTGTATCTTGGGATGGTCCAGAAGTATTTGAAGGTCCAGGATTATTTGAGGTTTCCGTGGTACTCAGCGCTTCTGGCGTGGTTGATCTAGTAGATGGCTTCTCTGCAGAACTGGTCAAATCACCGGAACTGGTATGAACAATAGGTGTTGACGATTTCGGACCAGGGGAAGAACTAGATGCTCTTGGCGAGGAAGGAACATAAGAAGAGTTCCAACCGCCGCTGCTGTATGGCCTGGTTGATGAGAAAGGGTAAACATGTGACGAAGATTGTGCCTTTGAAGACAGAGCAGGGCCAAATGAGGACGACGGGCTAACTGAAGATGGTTCCACTGATGAAGATGGTTCAACGGACGAAGACTCGAGAGATGATGATGGAATCACTGACGACGATTCAACAGATGACGCCGGTTGAACAGATGATGACTCAACAGACGACGACGGTTGAACAGATGATGACTCAACAGACGACGACGGTTGAACAGNCGGTTGAACAGATGATGACTCAACAGACGACGACGGTTGAACAGATGATGACTCAACAGACGACGACGGTTGAACAGATGATGACTCAACAGATGATGACCCAACAGACGACGACGGTTCAAGTGATGATGAGGTTGCACTTGGAACTTCAATAACAACAGTGTTATTCTCTCCTGGGCCACCTGTGATCGTAAAAGTAGTGGTGAACTGCCCAGTCCAGAAACTTGTAACAGTTTGGGTTGGAGTTGGTACATCAATCACCACTACATTCTTTTCAGGCCCAGTAATGGTGTAAGTGGTGGTCACCGATCCGCCGTAAGTACTCGTAACAGTACTCGTGGACTTTGGAACTTCCACAATAACCGTGTCGGTTCCGTTTCCAGAAATCGTGACAGTAGTCGTAACTGATCCATCATACGTACTCGTGATAGTACTTGTTGACTTCGGAATCTCCACAATCACCGTATTAGTCTCACCAGGTCCTCCAGTAATAGTCGAATAGGCAGTGGTGGTGCCCGTCCAGTAGGTGGTAATGGTTTCAGTAGGTGTAGGAACTTCCACAACAACAATATTGGTTCCTTCACCAGTGATGGTGGTGGTAGTGGTCACGGAGCCATCGTAAGTACTTGTGACAATAC
>NKZA01000277.1:0-13569 GCA_002374405.1 Metschnikowia cubensis | reverse complement strand
CTGACGTTCCACACTTAAGGGAATTGTTGGAACTTAACTTGATAGCTGTTCCAGAATACGGGAGTGTATATTATAACTCTCAACAGAAATAGCTATAATGTGTATATCACGTGACTGGGTGAGACTCGCCATGGCTCTGCCTCATCCATGGTTTGCCCAAATACTCGTTTTGGCTCCATGGAAGATACTCCAAAATCTGAAAGCCACTGATCAACGTTTCAGACTTATACTTCACATATTTCGTGGTCGTGCACTAACCATAAATGGGCACCAGACACTTACATTCCATACAGCACAGACGATTCCGGGAATTCGACATATTACATTATTTGCGTAGTGTCAAGAATAATATTATAGTAATTTTCAGTGCCTTCATATATTGTAGGATCTGGGGAAAAGGGAGTGCATACACAAGGAGGTCTTCCCTTAGTCCACCAAAATAAGCAGAACTTCTGTAGTTTGGAAAACAAATTTATAAAGAAAGCACTAAACAATATTTGATCTAATGTTTATTGGTATGGACGTATGACAAGTTTCTTTGAGCATATGGTTAAGAAAGTGCAATCTCGACTCCCACCACCTTCCAAACCAGTGCAAAATCCATCGTCAAAACCATCAAAACCATCGTCAAAACCATCAAAACCATCGTGGAAGCCAATTGTACCATCCAAAACCTCTTCCCTCGAATAGAAAATAACATTTATATAGTTAAATTGTAGAAATTTTAGTAGATATTCGTGTATAGACTTTAATAGGAAAAAGATGCAGGATGCATAGTAAATTGGCTGGTGAAATGAACAGAAAATGAAAGAAAAATATTCAGAAATATGGGTAGACACATTCAAAGAAATGAACAGAGGGATAGGAGAGAAGGCATAGTCAGTGGCTTCTTTTGATTCTGACTGCAAACATACCCATCACACCACCATGCAAGGCCGGTGGGTCACATCCCGGTCGTACTTATGGTTCCAGTTCTTATACTTGAAATGAAGAAGCAGAGTCAGCAGTTTGAGGGTGTTGACGGCCAAAATAGCACTGCGAATATCGGTGAACTGAATGCTGACGCTCAACTTGGTGGAGATCACAGGACTCACCTCCACAATCCCGCCAAACTGCACGAAATCCCACTTCATGGCCTCCAAATTGAGGTCCTTTGAGAAGTTGGCTGCTGCATTGGGGTAACGGCGTTTGGACGTGTGCTCTTTCTTTTTGTGGGCTATAGGCTTACTTAAGACCACCACGCGAGATGCTCCACACAGTTCGATCTCCTCTCTGATATAAGGCGCAAGAGGCACAGATTTTCGGATGGAGTTGTACCAAGAAACAGTCAAAACCCGGCCATGCACACTCAACTCTATACTCTGGCTACTCCGGTAGAACTTGTCTGCACTATCAGCATTGATGAAGTGCACCTCCAAAAGTGGGGTTTTTGCCCGGTGAAACACGATTTTTTCCAACGCTCCGCCGGTAATGGCAGCTACCAAAGCCGCAGGACTTGTGTGCCGAGACATACCTTCAATAGCCAACACCCTGGGGTTGTTCAGTGGCCTGAAGCGGGGTGTTTCGTTGGTCAACACTGAAGGGACCAGATGCAACGTGCGCAACAGCTTACAAGAAAAGGATTTGGAGAGCTTCGCAAGGCCTACCAGTCCATCGAGTGTCAAACACTTGTCAGCAAGGGTGGTGTCCAGGGTTCGTTCCCGGACCCGGAGCATCTGGTCACAAAGGAACTTCCGCACAATGGTCCGCTTCCGGAGATTACCTGAAGCATTAGCGGCCTGCATAGGGTAGCCATTAAGTTGTAGTCCAGTCGGCTGAAAAGTATCGGGCCACAGGGACTCTTGGGAAAGTGTACGGGAAAACATAGCAAATGGTAGCCAATGGATATTTGCACCCACTTCGCAGCAGCATAAATGTGGTCCGTGGTGCACGGGTGTGCTGGCAGAATAGAATCTGGCCAGCATAACATCACCGAAAGTGGACGGATTCGAGGATTTGAAATGCGAAATGTGGACTTTTCGTGATTGCGCTTTTGAAAAGTTACTTGTAAATTGATTTTGATGTACTATCGATCATTGAACTGAGTATTAGAGTATTCATTTGGGTGCGAATAGCGCAGTACTATTAGAAGAGCTGGTTCAAGCAGCAGAAACCGAGGTGCAAAGAAGCCAAAAGTTTTTGGAAAATGAGCCTGGTGTCTTCCAAAACCATAACACCGTGTATATGGGCATGAGATTGGTGCTGCAAGTGGGAACGAATTTGAAGACCTTGGACCGGAAAAATACCTGGAGACCCACGAAAAAACGCGAGCTGGTAGGTACCGTTTCAAGTCTGGCCACTGGTGCTGGGAACCTACACGAAGGCAATACTGACGGGTAAGTTGAAGCAATGGATCGAATTCTGTGGGGGCCAATTTAATGGCAGTTTTTTTTTTCAAAAAAAAATAAGTGGTTTCAGCTCATGTAGCCTACATTCGCAATTACTGCATGCCATGTTGAGTGATTGCGAAATAGAAATTAGGCGTGGAGGACAGGAAAAAAGGGTATAGAATGAAACGATCATTAACGCCTGATGAGTATGGCCGCCAAGGAAGTGTATAGAGAAGAGTATTCCAAGCTTCTTCTTCAGGGAAAGAACTTGATGCACGGAAAGGTTGGGACTGGCCAGGACATCAAAAAAGCACTATTGAGAGTTGTGTTTTTTGAGGTTATACTTTTTAATTTTTTACGAAGAATGTGTAATTTGTTTGTAGTATAGAGGGTCCTATGCAGGCGCAGGGCTGGCTGAAAACGGCATTATGTGCTTGCCTGGTTTGCTTCATTAACCCAACCACTTATATCTGGTCCAAGATTTTGCAGTCACATCACAGATCAAATGCTTTATAAAGACGAGAAAATATAGCGATTATTCGTGGCAGCAATAGCCACACTGTTTTCCTGCGGATGCCACGACAATGCAAAATGCTCCTTTCGAACTCGATAAAATCGTTAGGATCGCCAATACCCACTAATGCTTTCAGGGAATTTCACAAAGATTTCTTCCTTTGTTTGCTCTGAAACGCCTATTCATGGCCCTTCTTCATGACAATTCCTCCCTTGGTTTTGTTATTCTGAAAAACACGAGAAAACTCAATCGACAGTGTATTCGATATTGATAAGAGTCTACGGAGTATAAAGTGGGTCAGAATATAAGTAGTGAGTTACATAGTACCGTTACTCATAGTGGCTCAGTAGATTTATCCTCCGGGATAGTGTTACCAAGACTGTCTCAGAACCCACAGTATTTATGTCTGTATCTACCCGTACCATCAAGTCATCCGTGCTAGTACACTAAAAACTACACTAAAAACTACTGAAAACTACTGAAAACTACTGAAAACTACTGAAAACTACTGGAAACTACTAAAAACTACACTAAAAACTACACTAGACTGACCCTCCTGATATTCGCTGATTATTCTTCAGGAAAAAGTGTCAATTGTCCTGTATACTCTGCAGGAAAGCAATCCGTAGTACCGGCTAAGTAAAAGGTACATTTGAGACTACTTGACTGGGTGATTATCAGAAACGTAAACTCAATCGTATGAGTAAAGCCCTAGTATTACTGAATATAATGGGTATATGAGAGAGGTCATGGGACCGGGTATATGCAGGATTTTGCATCCAATCCACTTTTTCTATATTTCCTTCAGATATGCAGGACCCTTTCTTCTCTTAATTTCTTTTATTTATGCTAGCAGGAACAATTTTTTTGTGTTATGGCTCCAGGTGATTTTTACATACAGTCCCGGATTACGTGGATCGGCATACCACAAATCACAAATCGACCTTGCGGGTCACGAAAAAAGGTGCATTGAAAAGCCGTTCCACACATTCCAAAAACTCGTATTTAAGCTTAAATTCAATACGTCTTCTGAAATTTTTCCTTGCTGTGGTTGTTTTTAAGTATCTGATGGTTCTTTTTCGAGCCGCATTTCTGGTACCAGTAAAGATGTACGCAGCAAGATTTCATGTATGCCATTTGGGATTCTGGTTTTTTCCTCTTCTTTTTTTAGTCAGGGAACAACTCTGCCCATACGAGAAATTGAGTTTGCAGTCTGCTGCTGCACTATATAAGCCGCGTTCTTCCACACTTTTCAGCTCCACCTCACTCAACCTACTTCCACACTTTTCAGACTCTTTCAGTTCAGACTCAACAAACTCAACTCAGTTCAGACTCAACTCAGTTCAGTTCAGACTCATTTCAACTCAGACTCAACTCAACTCAGACTCAACTCAACTTAGAGTTCCCTCAGAAACTTCAGCTTCTAACTTCCCACGCCGTCCTTTGCTATGAAAGCTCCTGGCACCTCAATCATTTTTGACCAGCTCTCCAACTGCGACTCCCCAATTGGGAGTGACTTTTCGTCAATCGTGAAAGCGGTCGCATTCCTGGCATCTTTGGAACCTCTAGTATTGACGCCTTGGAAGCTTAAGGAGTGGAAACCCTCTAAACCTGTTTCCGACCTCGACCATAAGTCCGAAACTTGTCCTGTGGGCTGGAAAACTGTACAGCTTTCCCCCCTGGTTCTGGTCTTTTTACCAGCCGAATTTGACTCCGGCACCTTTGGCCCAACTAAAGTCAAGTGTACCGAGGAGACCGACAATTCAGAAGGAACTGACGATTCAGAAGGAACTGACGAAACTGACCAAACTGACCAAACTGACCAAACTGACCAAACTGACCAAACTGACCAAACTGACCAAACCAAAGACTCACACAAACAAGAATCAGAAACCATGGAGTACCAAAACTCTTCTTTTGACATGACCACTTTGACCAGCCTCTTGAGCCACACGAACCACTCCAAACCCCACTCCAGAGTCCACTCAAGGTTCCTAACCACTTTCCAATCCATTATGGGAGAGCAGGACCTGGACTTGGATCTGAGCCTGGACCTGGAGTGCATGCTTTTTCCAAAGAGTAGCTTGATATCGCAGCTGACCATGCTGGCCATGGATATACTTTTCGAAAGTTCTGTTCTGCGTGGGCGAGTGCCCAATCACCATACACTTCTACTGCGCTGGAGCCTTTCAAAGAGTCGTATCAGACTCCGGGCTCCTCCAAAGTCTCACTCCAAACTTGGGGACCCTCAGAAGTCTCATTGCAAAGTCGGGGCTGCTCCAAAGTCTCACGCCCAATTTTGGGATTCTCCAGCATCTGATTTCAAGCTTGGGGACCCTCAAAAACCCATCCCAAATTTGAGGCCCTTAGAGAATACTGACTGATGGACTGGATTGAGGTTCTACGCGCCCCATCTGACTTTACGTAGCTCAAGCGAATACGAAAGGCATTATATAGATAATTAATACAAAGCAATTAAGAGAAATGCCGTACCGATGCCATAGCGTACTACATACAGTGCGGTGTATGTAGTACAGTGCAGTAGGTAGACTGCCAAAGAGGGGCTAAGGTTGAGTAATCCCGAGTAGTGGTTTGGTTAACTAACTTTGTATGGTGAAAGCCATGAGATCTGCCACAGGATGGATCATGGTGCAGTAGAGTGAAGATTCCACTGAGTGTCTATTTTTGCCTCCTGGTATGAGATGAAGTAGGCTGTTATAGGAAATCTATACGAGTTGACTGTAAGTGATAGTATGTAGGGTAGCGACCTGCATAATATATGGTAAAATATCTACTAATAACATCTACTAATAACATCTACTAATAACATCCATACATAACATCTACTAATAACATCCATACATAACATCTACTAATAACATCCATACATAACATCTACTAATAACATCTACTAATAACATCTACTAATAACATCCATACATAACATCTACTAATAACATCTACTAATAACATCTACTAATAACATCTACCACATAAAATCTAGTACATACAACCAGTACGAAAAATCCACTACACAACTACGTTTATTGAGCTGTATGCTTATGTATATAACCAGGTACAGTACAGATATACTCGTCGTTCTCAACAAGATGGAATTTAAAAGTCTGGGATCCTCTTGTGGACTAATATATTAATATTAGTTAAAAGTGAACAATCAAATCATCAAATAACCGAACAATTAATACAATGCTCAATGTCTTCCCGCACTTTCCAGTTATTACGGGTCTCTCTACGATGATGGAGCTAAGACTAGAGTCTTTCTTGATGAAAACTACTACATACAACTATTACATAATATCTACTACATAAAACTACTACATAAAACTGCCACATAAAACTACCACATAAAACTACCACATAAAATTAACACATAAAATTAACACATAAAACTACCACATAAAACTACCACATAAAACTACCACATAAAACTACCACATAAAACTACCACATAAAACTACCACATAAAACTACCACATAAAACTACCACATAAAACTACCACATAAAACTACCACATAAAACTACCACATAAAACTACCACATAAAACTACCACATAAAACTACCACATAAAACTACCACATAAAACTACCACATAAAACTACCACATAAAACTACCACATAAAACTACCACATAAAACTACCACATAAAACTACCACATAAAACTACCACATAAAACTACCACATAAAACTACCACATAAAACTACCACATAAAACTACCACATAAAACTACCACATAAAACTACCACATAAAACTACCACATAAAACTACCACATAAAACTACCACATAAAACTACCACATAAAACTACCACATAAAACTACCACATAAAACTACCACATAAAACTACCACATAAAACTACCACATAAAACTACCACATAAAACTACCACATAAAACTACCACATAAAACTACCACATAAAACTACCACATAAAACTACCACATAAAACTACCACATAAAACTACCACATAAAACTACCACATAAAACTACCACATAAAACTACCACATAAAACTACCACATAAAACTACCACATAAAACTACCACATAAAACTACCACATAAAACTACCACATAAAACTACCACATAAAACTACCACATAAAACTACCACATAAAACTACCACATAAAACTACCACATAAAACTACCACATAAAACTACCACATAAAACTACCACATAAAACTACCACATAGAACTACCACATAAAACTACCACATAAAACTACCACATAAAACTACCACATAAAACTACCACATAAAACTACTACATACCTCTATCAAAACATTTTCCTGGACAGTATCACTCTTGTTTATCCGTAATGTTGTTTGCCAGATTTATGTTTAAATGGAACAAAATTGAAATGTCCAATAAAAATTTATTCTAGAAACAGTAGCTTCAATGTGCAAAACTCCTGGCACAATGTGTACAACTCCCATGTGTCGTCCACCACATAAAACTACTACATATTACCTAGTACATAAAATCTACTGCATAGTACAGATATCGGGCTCCTAATTATCCAGTCGTTACTAAGTCCTGCAGATATCATACTTTCATAGTACTTCTGGTTTAACACATTCTGACCTGGGCTCATTTTACTGTATTTGGTTAGATACATAAGAAGTGGTTTGGAAATTTTTACATGGAATACTACTGAGGTTAATACAGTGCTTAATAGAAGCTTTATGTACAAAACGGTTTCAAAATATCTTGAAATATTGCACTACATTCCACTACATAGTACACACTACAGTCTACGCCTCAGTGCTCACCAGACTATACACTAAACTATGTACTATATGTTCGAGAATCGACTCATAGCTATCTTAGATCCTTCGCCTGCAGTACTAGACCTTTCGAGGCAAGTTTTTTTTGACGAATTCCCATATTTGATGGATTAGTTCGTTATTATAGTGCGGTGCACGGGCTCATAATCACTAAAGTATAGATTTCAACCACTTTCAAAAAAACAATAATCATCTTACCAACCGTGTAGCTTCAGAAATTCAGAAATTCCTAACTTACAGAAATCTCAGCAATCCCGGAAAATCTTAAAACATCCCCATATATGCCTTTTGTTGTACCGTTAAACCCGTACACCGGGCACGTGCCTTTTTCTGCTCTGTTGCGCATCTCTTCAACCCAATGTCTTCTTGACTAGCCAGATACGTCACAGCCAGCAAACGACTCGTGCAGATTCCCAAATTAATGGCCAGTGTTTTGAAGCGTGCAGGCGAGGCAGAGCCCGAAATCGCCGCAAAAAAAGCAGCCGTGGACGCCCCACCCAAGGTCGTGCAGGAACCGGATGTGGGGATCACCCAATACGTCAACAAATCGGCCTTTGGGTTCTTCGGCACCATCAAGCTGCGGTACTCGGATTTTCAAGTGTTCGAGCTTGACCAGGACGGTCACGTGGTCCATTTGACGGACCGTGGGCCTGTTTTAGGGGCCTCTCTGAAGGAAAAGAGGCAGGAAAACCGGAAAAAGGCCTTCGAAAATCGAGAGACTCTGGAAAAATTTGACGGTGATAAAGTGACTTCGGAAGGCGGTGCTAAACAGGAATCCGGCGAAGAAAGTGAACAAGTTCAAGTGTCTGAAAATGGTACACACACGACCATTGGTGAAGTTCAAAGTGAAGCTCTGCAAAAGGGAGACTCAGCAAATGGAGAAGCTAACGGAGATGCCGAAAACAGTAATAAGATTGGCGCTGAAAATGGTGTTACCAAAAATGGAGGGACAGAAGATTCTGTTGCCCAGCTCTTCAAAGTCTCACCCGAAAACAGAGCAAGACTCAGTGAACATTTAAGTGGCGAGGAAATTGAGCAAATCGAAAAGGTCGTTTCCGAGGGCGGAAGCATGGAAACTTCCACGCAGTTCCCCGATAAGGCAACCCGGACCCTCTTGCACCAGCTCTTCAGACAAGCGTTCGAAGGGAAGGTGGACACCAGTACCTCCGCAACTAATACGTTCAAGATCAGTACAAGCAACCCCAAAAACGGCCGCAAGAATAACCACGTCAATCACGTGGACGAAAACGGAATCGTCAACTACGGTTTGGGGCCCTATAAAAATTACTTGCATTTTACCGTGTACAAGGAAAACAGGGAGACCATGGAGGTGGCCAACACCATCACCAAGTTCATGCGTATTCCCAATAAGTCGGTGAAGTATTCCGGCACAAAAGACCGGAGGGGTGTCACGTGCCAACGGTTCTGTATCCATAAGGCCAAAGTGGCACGTGTGGCGTCATTAAACAAGGCTTTAAAAGGTACTGTGTTAGGCGGGTTTGCATATAGCGACCGGGGCTTGGATTTGGGCGATCTTTCCGGAAACGAGTTTGTCATTGCCATTCGGGATGTACGGGTTGTTGGAGGGGGAGACCTGCAAGATCTTTCTTCGGTGGTGCACCAGAGTTTTTCCGGTCTTCAAAGTACAGGATTCATTAACTACTACGGGCTCCAACGATTCGGGACTTTTTCCGTATCCACACACGTGCTCGGAATATTTCTCTTGCGCGAGGACTGGAAAGGTGCAGTGGAGCTCATTTTGGCTGAGCAGGAACGAGTGGTTCCCGATTCGGTCAATGCCCGTCGGATATGGGCCGAAACAGGCGATGCTGCCGAGGCTCTTAAACATATGCCCCGGAGATGTTCTGCAGAACACGCTGTTTTGACAGTGTTAGCCAAGAATAAGCCCGGAAACCCTTACACCACCGATATGTATTTCCGGGCCATCCTCAACATTCCCCGCAACTTAAGGCTTATCTACGTGCATGCCTACCAATCATACATCTGGAATTTGGTTGCATCCAAGCGGGTGGAGCTCTTCGGGCTCTCTGTGCAGGAAGGCGATTTAGTCTATGCCAAAAGCGAAACCGACGAAAGTGGCGAAGCCTTCGAAGAGGATGTGGCTGGTGCAAGCGGGGCATCCAAAATGCACATTGTTACGGCGCAAGATGTGCAGACTGCCAAATACACCATCTACGATGTGGTGCTTCCGTCGCCCGGGTGTGATGTACAGTACCCCGGCAACCAGCAGTTGATGGAGGTGTACGAAACGGCCATGAAGAAGGATTCGCTTGATCCCCACAAAATGGCCCGTAAGATCAAAGAATTCAGCTTGGCTGGGTCTTACCGGACCGTGTTGGCATGTGCACGTGACGTGTCCTATGAAATCACCCACTACAAAGAAGATGAAGATAGTGTGCTTTATACCGACCTTGAGATGCTTGAAAAGAGAGATAATGGGGACTTACAGCAAGATGTTACTGAGTTCCTGCAGAGAGTCATTCCTCCTCCTGAAGGTGCTTCCAAAACAGCAGTCATTTTGAGGATGAAATTGGGCGTGAGCAGTTATGCCACCATGGCGTTGCGGGAGTTCATGAAGGCCGACACCTTGGACAATAAGGAAGTTTAAATTAGTGTAGACGATATTTAGAAAGCGGTGTGTTATGGGCCACGCACGACCCTGTATTTGTAGTATACGCCACCCATACAGAAATAAAGGGTGGAGCTAATGCACAGCTTCGTTTATTGCATTTAATTATCAGTATTAAAGAGTAGCGGATGCCATGGAAAGAATTTGACTTGTAGATAGTTGGGGTGTATATGCAGGAGTGGTTCTTATTTCAATCTTTTTCCTTTTTTGAACGTGTTTTGGACTAATTTTAGGGCTCATCTTTTTGTATTCAGAATCTGTCTTGAATTTCTGATTCCGTAGGATGAAATCACAAACGTGGTATGATTTCCTGGGGTTGGAGTGCTTCTGTGTTTGTAATTGGGTAACAAATGATCATAAGTAGTGCAAAAATGGTAAAAAAAAAGAAAGTTTTGGTTGGGAAATTGATATGGAGGTTTTGAGGGGTGAAAATGATAAAGAATAAAGTCCTTCTAATAGACAATTTTCATTTACCCAATGTCTTTTTTCCATTACAGTTCATTAGAAGAGTCACCCTATTATTATGGATCCTATAGTGAATTCTGACAAGTAGTTCCAATTTAATTTCCCTCTAAGGATGGTGAATTCAAGATCAGATCAACCTCGAAAACTTAGAAAAGATACTGAAGCCTATTGTTTATGAATTTTCGAGCGGTGTTTCTGCCAAGACACGCAGTAATACTACGTAGTTTGTTGTACAGTGTTTTTCAAAACGATTCAAACCCGCACAATAAAACGATTCAAACCACACTAGCAAATTATACAAACCAATAATTTAAAACGTTTCGTACCATTCTAGTTCAGTTTCGTCCGTTTTAACCCTTGATTAATATTGAAAGACTCCCAAATGACCCAAATGTACTACATATAAGGCATCCCCCAGATTTAACATTTCAAATAGTGGATTCAAATGAAAGTTGGTGTGAACGTGTGGTTTGAAAGATTGCGAAGGAGTACGAAACATTCTGTGGCGCTAGTTTGAATAGTTTTCAAAAACATTGTATACATGCCAGTGTTATTATGTGCAGGTCGTAGACTGTAGACTTGTTAAACAAGCAATACATGTCAACAGCCATACCTTTTCTGGTGAGTATGGGTGGGTATGGTATGTCATCCTTGGTATGTCGTCCTTGGTATGTAGTCCTTGGTATGTAGTCTTTGGTATGTCGTCCTTGGTATGTCGTCCTTGGTATGTCCTTATGGATTTATACACCGGCTTTTCCTCCAGAAAAAGACCCACAAGAGTGATTTGAAGCAGGAAAAAAAGTAGTTGGGTTTATACATGGCTTAGAATTCTGTGATTGTCTGTTTTACCTTAATTCCCTCTTTTTTTTGATTTTGGTGGAGGCACCTGTTCTGCGGATGGAGTACATTCGAGGTGGGCCGCAGTGAACTTCATGTCCACACACTAATCTGAATTTCGCACCCTATCGCACGTTCCATACGCGTCTGATCAAGGTCCACTATGCCATCTAGGGAAATTCTAAATAAAAAAATGACATAAAAAGAAAATCTGGGTCTCTTTTTTTCTTCCCTGTCTAAGGGACTTGGGGTGCAAGGATAACTGCCCCCGTGGTCAAGAGAGTTCCTAAAGGTACGAGGGGCTGTTGCTTAGATTTGAATACAAGCTTCTCGAGCGTGTTAAGTTCACTGGATGGTAATATAAGTTCTTCAAGTTAGGGGTTTTTAACCTACTCTTCATCCACGACAGTCCCATCAAATGTATACAGTCTTCTACAAACCTATTCCAACAACTCCGCAAAACGATTTGAACTGTTGAAGATTAGCGCTCTCGAGTTCATGACGCTTATGTCTTTGCTCATTCCTCTCTATTAGTAGTGCTACTAATGTGACCAGGAGATCTGTGTTGGGGTTACTTTTGATTCACTCTAGATAAAGCGGAATCCCCTCTATATATACTTGGATTCCTTGGACTCCTTCCTCCTACACCGGATTGGTAATACATGTCTAAGTGAAATCTAACTACTCCTGACCAAAACCCGGATACAATACTAGTCTGCACTCATCCGCTCCTCGGACGTTGACGCATCTGGGATCTTGTGGCTTCTGGGAACTTCAGACTTGTCCAAGTCCGTTGTACTGCGCAACATATTAGTACAGTGTTTTCCATAACTATTCAAATGAGCGCAGCAAAATGTTCAAACCACACTAGCAAAATTAAACAAACTGATAAGTCAAAAAGTTTTGTACTTATGACTAAAAAATGCTAAAGATCAAGGACTTGAAGTAAGCGGTTTATGTGAAGTCTTAATTAAATATTCAAAACAACAACTTTTTGAATTATTGGTTACTTTAAATTTACTAGTGTGGTTTGAATCATTTTGTCATGCGGGTCTGAATCGTTTTGAAAAACACTGTACATATACGTCAGTACTTCTCACATGTTCAACACATAAAATCATCAGTAATATTCACTTGTATATAATGAATACAGGAAAGGGAATTTCACCTTCAGTCCTAGTTCTATTACTAGAGTCTATGAAGAGTTTATAGAGAGTTTATAGAGAGTTTATAGAGAGTTTATAGGTCTGTGTAGTATAGGGTCGAGGCTTGACGTCTCACTGGCCAGACGAGGACTTCAACAGCCCAGGTAATACACTACTCATGGGAAAGTAAATGTAACTAACACTTTGTGCACTGGTAAGGAACTATTAAAGGCTTACAACTCTTAGCATTTGTATATGGTTAGAGTGTTACATCATGACAGGTGAATTTCAACCAAGACCTTTCAACGATTACAGTTAAATGCTTACTTAGCTCTTAATTTATAGTGTGCAAATAATAAAGGTGAACCTAGAGCACATTCTGCAGCTGCTGAAAATCTTATAACTAGTCAGCGAGATCTCTAGCGAGGAGGAAGTCAAGACCGAGTATGACCATGAACACTCCTCTGGTTCCAGGAAGTCTGGGGGTATCATTGGGTTCAGACAGAGCTGGAATGCGTAGTGTAGTAATCAGAAGTGTAATCCTGCCAGTGATAATGGTGGGCCAATTGGAGTCAGGGAGGGATCAATAACTATAAGACCAGCATAAACGAGCTGATATAGCCAAGGAACAGTCACTAGAAAATTGCTGGACAAATCCACTCTACACTCTCTCACATTAGATTAGTAAGTCTGGTAGTAGTATAGTGTAGTATAGTGTAGTATAGTGTAGTATAGTGTAGTATAGTGTAGTATAGTGTAGTATAGTGTAGTATAGTGTAGT